>JAJGRX010001298.1:0-63781 GCA_025461125.1 Carex kokanica | reverse complement strand
AACCCGATTACAATCAAACGTCTAGAGGAGGGCAAAAAAAATTCCAAGGGAGGCAAAGTTGGTTGAGACCGATAAATCTCCACTAAAACTCAAAATCCAGGGGGGGCAGCTGCCCCCCCTTGGAACACTCTGGGTCCGCCCCTGTTTCTCTTACTGATCTCGTTACCTACCAATAAAAAAAAGGACTTTGAAGGTTCTTTGCGGATTCTCTCGCCTTTCAAATACTACTTCAAAGCTAAATAATATAATTTTTTTTACAGGAGATATATAAGATTTTCTACCTATCTGAGTGGAGAACAGAGTAGGTTCAATCTACATTAAAATTTGTGCATACGAAAACTAAAGAAGACAAGTACGGATTTTAAAGCAAAGCGCACGCATCTTAGTGCGGATCAGACGGCAATTGAGAGTATTGAACTAAAATATATCCGATAGGCATCGGACCTACTCTAAAGTCATCTGAGTGAGCTAGTAAATCTATTGTTAGATGCACTGTGGCACTGAAAAAATAATATAAAGAAAAAGAAAAGGTATAAAGAAAGAGCATGCATGGTGTTTTCAAGAGGCGGCAAACAGTATAGTACGAAAGAATGCAACTGGCACGATCTTGAGATGACATGAGTGAGGCTACGGTACTTTGTTTCGTGACGTGCTATGAATTATATATATAAATATAGAGAGAGAGAGAGAGAGAGAGAGAGTGGCTAATATCAAAACGTTTGCACCAAGGTCCTCGTGCAACCAAGTCGTTTTCGGATTTTCAAAGTCCAAACAGTCGATCTAAACCGTTAGATGTTCAATCTATATTAAAATTTGCTTGGAGACCAAATTTTACATTTTTTTGAATTTTTTGTACTATATAAGAATGCACATATCATAAATGAAACTTTTTTTTGTCTATCCTGCTCTTTTTAAAGAATAAGAGTATCTATATCCCAATTGCACATGGAATTCATATCACCTAAGGTAACTTAAACGGTGCGTTAATGCAGAGGATACAGACTCATTTGCATATGTACCATTCAAAACAACAAAATATCACATACAACCATACCGGCCCCAGGTGAGTCTGAATCATTTAGGTCTGTGCACTGCATGAAGCCAAAACTTACTTTTGAATATAACCAGCTAAAGCTGGGTATATTTAATTATTAATTTCTATTTAACTTAGGATATTAATAAAATGTCGGTTCATAAAGTAAATGAGTTTAGGGTTTATGGTTTAGGTTTGTCATATTCAAACCTATTTTTTCAATTCTAGGGTACCAGTTCAACGAAAACATCACAAGAGCAACAAAACATGTGCATAATTGAAGACCTCAAGAGCAACAAAACATGTGCATTCTTACCGGGCACTAACAGAGAACATTTGTTTGTTTTTGGATATTTATTTCTTATGACAAAGCACAAGTCATCATTGGGTCCTCACTAAAGTGTTCACAGAAAAAACAAATGTACTTACATTAAAAACACAATACAAAAGAATGTCAAAGCATTATTAGAAGAACAATGTTCAAATTAAGCTCATACTGTTACACATATTTGAACATCATATCAAAACATTTTAATAGAGTTCAAACATTAAACAACAATACAGGTATCAAGTAAAAGAATAAGGCATCAGACAGACTCCCACTTAAAATTCAAGTGATCAAACATTTAAAAAGTTTACAGCATAGCCTACTCTCTGGTAAAACTCTTTAAAGGAGACTAAAACAATACATAAAACAAGTGTTTTCATAAAGGAAGTTGCAGAAATAAAGTGATATGTTCGGAAAAAAATCACAAAAAGATAAGAAATAGAGAACATAATTGACATGTATACCCTCAGTAGATTTATAGTACTTCAACATATGTTCTCTTGAGCCCAGATATAAATTAAGTTGGAAATTTATAAATTTGACATGTAAATGCATCACTTGTCAGGTAGATCGGTTTCAACAGTACCGATTCATCATTTGAAGTCATTCCGGTAGGTTTTAGAATTAAGCTCATAAAGGACTTGATGAACTTAAGAACACCCTAGTTCTACTTTTAACATAAATGGCTTTCACATTTTCATAACGGTACGGATCGATTAACAACAAACTTATCACGGCATATATATATAGAGAAAGAGAGAGAGAGAGAGAGAAACAGAGAATGCATGGGGCAATATTATTATTGCTTTGAGATTTGTGCAGAAAGGATTTGAATGGTCTGGACTTACCACAGATCAACTGAAAAATTTGAAATATTTCAGGGGATGTGAATTCCTGCGGTATTCTCATTCCGGAGCCTATTTGGAATATAGAGGGGTCTGCTTTGAGATTCGTGCCAGATTAAAATGGACAACTCAGATCTCATTCTACACATGGCAAAGTGTAAGTATATTTTATCAGGCTCCTAAAGAGAACACAATTTTTCAGATCTCTGTTCTTATATTAATCACATCATCATTGGGCCTTTGCAACAGTAAATACAATGCTTTTTCACAAAAAAAAAATGCACAACAAAGTACCAGAATAATTTTCATAAGAAAATTTAACAGCATTTTTTTAAACTTAAGATTTAAATCATACTTCAACAATTCAAATCAAGCTCTAGTAATTATTAGCTAGATTAAGATCAAATTAACGAACAAAATTAATTCCATTAAAATCAAGGTCAGTACCCTCTAATACTTTGTTTTACAAATTGATTCATTTAATCAAATAATAATTATTCCTTTCAAATCAAAATCCCCGCGCCGCACCACAAAAGGCTGTGGAAAATGAAGGTTCCCTTGAAGGTACGCGTATTCATATGGCTCATGCTCGAAAATAAAATCCTAACACAAGAGATTCTAAGCTACAGAGGTTGCAACGTGAGCTATGGATGCCTTCTCTGCCAAAACGAAGGGATGGAAACAAAGGATCACATTATGTGGGAATGCAGCTATGCGAGAAGTTTCTGGATTGGACTGTGCGCTCACTTCAACATCAGGTGGGACCACAGATTAGATGCAAGGGACCTGTGGCTACGAGACCAGGCCAATGCAACTGCGCGTCAGAGGATGCAAAGTAGAATGGTTTGGGCTGCGGGGGCCTGGGCACTTTGGAGGGAGCAAAATAGTAGGTTCTTCTCCAATAAACGAAAACCCGAGAACTTATTGATAGATGATACAACGCAGGAAATCATGCGGTGGTGGAGCATCATATAAGGACATGAGGGGCCAGGGAGGAGCGGCCCAAGCACGGTTTCACTGCTGGTGGCCGGGTTACTAGATAATACTAGAGGCTATTTTTAGTTTGAGCTTTGTGTAAATAAATTTTTCCTTGTAAATAAACTTTTTCTTAGTTAATATATTTGTTGGCTATCAGCCGACCTTCAAAAAAAAAAAATCAAAATCCCCAACTTTGAGCACACAAAGACCACTAGTTGGTTTGTGATGCATACTTGCTAGAAAAGCATAGAAGATTTGACCATTTTTTTCCATTATTTGAGTTCACATTGTTTCCTTTGGGAAGATTTGCATGCATGCTTGAATAATATCGGATGAAGACGAGTCAGTTTTCTAGTAATTTCTGACCCGAGCGAATTTTTGCCAAAAACTCGTCTGACTCGTGTTCTTATGATGGTCAGAGATGTAGCGATTGTGAATTCGAATTGAAATGTAGTATAAGTCAGAGAGGAGTGAATCTGAGGAAAATGAGAAAGATGATATTTAATGGTGGCACTGCGATATAGAACAAGTGCAAAGCTCAGAAATTACTTGATTAATCCTTGAATTGGTTCCATACACAGCTTTTAATAATTTTATAAATTATCAATAGGGTTTCTAATTTATTTTTGTATGTATGGATTTGTATTGTACATTTATAAAATCAAAATAAAAGTATTGTACATTTGTACCACTGAAAATAAAAGTGTTGTACATTTGTACCACTGAACTATGTGAATAAAATCACTTTGTTACCGTAATATTCAAGAAAATATCTACAGCTAGGACCACCTTCTAGAAGGCTGCTAGTTCATTTACAACTAGCGCTAGTTGGCACGCGCAAGACTTTAAACCTACGTATGCAAATATTTAAACCTAACATATCAAGTCTTTAATTCTAGTATATCAAGTTTTTATACATAACATATCAGGTGAAAATACTGCATTATGGATCTCATTTGAAAGTGAAAATGAGTAGAAGATGTACGTAGTTTTAGTTTCGCAAAATTTATCAGAGATCGTCGGAAAAAATGGACGAGACTGATCGGAGAAAAAAAAAGAGTTGCTACAAGTCTTTAAAAGATTCAAAGTGCAGTCTTTATACATAGCATATCAAGTCTTTAAACCTACGTGTGCAAGTCTTTAAACCTAGCATATCAAGTTTTTATACATAGCATATCAAGAAGAAAAACAACGATACGAATATAACACAAAAGTAATTTATCATGAATCTCATTGAAAAAGAAAATCAAGTAGAAGACATTCGTAGTTTTAGATTCACAAAATTTCTTACAGATCGTCGATAAAATGGATGAGATTGATTGGAGGGGAAAAATAGTGGGTGCATGCGGGGGTCGATCTAAGGGTTAGCCAAGGCTAAGCCACCAATATGATTTTAAAATTTTAATTATGTATATTGAAATTTAGTGCAATTTTATTTTTTCAAAACCTTTTATATAGTTCAACCCCCTCAATGTATAGCAAATGTTTAGTTGTAGCTTAGTGTTAGAGCTTTATTTTGTGATTGAGAGGATTTGGTTGAAATTCCACTCTCACCACATTTAATTTTCAGCCACCCCTATTATAATTTTCTAGTTTCGCCCTGGAGTGCAAGTATTTAAAAGGTTCAAAGCGCAGTTTTATACATTACATATCAAGTGTTTATACCAAGCGTATGAAATCTTTAAACCTAACATATTAAGAAAAAAATAATCAATGATATAAATATAACTCAAAAGTACTTTATCATGGATCTCATTTGAAAGAGAAAATCGATTAGAAAACGTTGTAGTTTTGGAGTCGCAAAATTTTCCTTACAGATCATTGAATAAATGAACGAGATTGATCAGCGAAAAAATGAATGGTGAAAGAATTTCTTTTCTTTTTCTTTTTCTTGACATTGGAATATATTGAAAAAAAGATAGTCACTAGTTGAACTAGTTGAAGGGAGATGGATGCTAGAGGGCATAACCTTTTTCTCGTGATACAGAAGCGTGACTTTTTTATCTGAGTGAGCTAGGTAGTAGCTATCAAGTCCAGTAGGTTGGCACTAGCAATGACAAAATAAAATATAGAAAAATAAAATAGATAAAGAAAGAGCAAGCAACGTTACATGTAGGTATTTTTAAGAGGCTATTTAGACTTTACAAATGGAGAAATGTTAATATCAAATTCATATCCGTCTTTCATTGAGCGGATATGAATATGAATATAAATAGTAAACAGATGTCAAAATTTAAAAACTAATCCGCCATAAACAAATACAATATAGAGCGGATAACTTACGGATACAGAGTCAAATACGAAAGGAATAATTGTCAGAAAATTGAGTATTATGAACTGTAAGATATAAATTTTAATTAACGAAATTTAAATATGAAAAAGAAAAATTACTTTCCGGACCTATCTTGTCTAATAAATAAAAGTCAATAAACACAAATTTGTAAGATGCTAATTATAACTTTAACATTCCGGATAACTAAGAAATAAATGTGGATAGAATTCGGAAAGAATTGCCCACAAGTAATCCGCCTATCATGAGCTCCGGTCGGTTTTTCAAATTAGTCCCACAATGTATTGTCTAAGGTAAAGCCTATATATAATGGAACCTACTCTCAACTCCAACATTCACGGAAATGGAAAAGTTGCCTTTTGATAGACAAGGGGATTATAAAATTTAGCAGAGAAAGAGTAGAACTAGGGTGTGTTGTGCTCACCAAACTCTTTGGTGAGCATAACTTCATAACTTATTGTATTCACTTCAAACGAGGTAAATCCAAATTGTTGATACGATGTACTTCACGAGTGATGGCGTACATGGAAAATTTGAATGTTTTGAATTTATTTAGTACAAAGTCAAGTGGTCAAAATTGATGAAAAATGAATGCATTAAACAAAACTTCATTTTGGATCATTCATTTTTTATCAATCTTGACCACTTGACTTTAGACTAAATGAATTAAAAAAATTCAAAATTTTGCATGTACGTGCATCACTCGTGAAGTAGATCGGTTTCAACGGTTTGGATTTATCTCGTTTGAAGTGAATCCGATAAATTATAGAGTTATGCTCATCAAAGAGTTTGGTGAGCATATCACACCCTAGTTCTACTCGAAGAGAAATCACTTACAACAAAGGTACGGTGATGAATCTTGGCCCCACAGGGAATGGAGAACAAACAAGATAGCATTAGACTAACGACTATTGGCCATAACGTGAAAAGCTTACTGAAACACATGGTGCTTGAAAATTAAAAATAAACCAAAAGCAATATTGCTAAATACTGTTAGAGCAATATTGCTAATTTGGTTTAGTGATCTTTGGAGAACATGCATTGATGGTTTTTATAGGAAGATTTTATTTTATTTTATTTTTTGAAGACGAAATATACGGGTCAACCCTCTATTTTTAATTTAATATAGGAACAAAATTAGAACCCTTCTCTTTCCCATTGTTCCAAAAACAGTACTATCAAGTGTGGTGGCCCACTGGTAGGGGTGTAAACGGATCAGATAGACCAAAGAATCTTGCTGGTTCTTGTACCATACTTGGTCTAGAATACTTGAAGGACTGGTTTTTTTGTACCATATTTCATCGCTGGTTTGCAAGAGCAACTACGATTTTTAATCTATTCGGTGGATTCACAATCACAAGCTCCGTCGGGAGAAGAAGTAGAAGCAATGGGACTGGAAATTGGGATTGAGAAAAGAAATCAGGTGTTAATTCTTATGGATAAACGGATATTCGAAAACTTAAAATATATGGACATGGATAATTATCCGTATTCGTTTGTGTATTTCATTCTAAAATCAAAACCATATCCGTATCTGCTTAAATTATAGATGTATCCAAATCCGTATCCGCAAACTATCTATATCTGAATATCTGAATCTGCAAAAGTTCAAATACGGATCAAGATACGAAGAAATAATATTCGATCCGTTTGCACACCTACCCATTGGCCATTGGCTGTTAATTTTATAAGTATATTTTATGTACACCTACTTCAAGAATTTTTTTTATATATTGTAATAAATAAAATGCATCAGCTGTACTATTATGACTATGGACTCAGATTTTCATATACAATTTTCCTTTTGTCTGCACACGCATCATACATAGAAAATTTAATTAAAAATATGCTCATAAGACCATTACTTATGACTTGTGAGTAATTAATGTTTGTTTGATTGGCTACGGAAGGTCACAAAGACCATTACTTATTGAAATAATGTGGTTTTTCTATCTCCATCCTTATAATATAAGTGTAGATGTCCTCATTTGTCAATGGTTGTCATTAAAATATAAAATTTGTCAATGGTTGTCATTAAATGTAGATGTCCTCATTTTATCTTCAAAATTTTCAGTATCACAAATAAGTTTAAATTTAATATCAAATATATATATATATGAAGCATTCAAGGTTAATCAAGAAAAAATTACGATCTGACTTGTTGAAATGGAAATTTTTAGTTTATTTTCACAAAATGTTTATATTTGTTTTCATTTTTTCGGATCATTAAGGGAATAATCAAGATGATTAATAGAATAATTTTCAACAACAGAGGAGATTACAAGAGCATTTAAATAGGCTTTAGATTTCTTGGTTATAATTAATTATATTTTTAGTTATAAAATATAAGACTAGATCACGAGGCAATGGTTTTGGATTAATTAATGTATCCTATATTTTCTTTACTATTTATTTAATGTAATTTTGAATCATAAACCTTATAAATTTATTTGTTGATGACCTTAAGTTTATTTTTGTTACAAAGAAGTCCATTACTATAAATATTTGTAAGCCTAATTAAATGTTATAAGAGTAATGAAATCAGATTCCAATTAATAAAATAGCAAAATAAATAATCTGAAAATTTAACCAAAATAGTCAAGTTATTATACTTTAATATGAACAAATTAATGATATATCTAAATAGATCATTAATTACACCTATAACATGAAAGAAAACTAGAGGAAAATGAAAAACAACAAGTAAAAGATGAATGACAACCAGAAAAAGATGAAAGACAACTATAAGAGCATCAAAAACAAGAAGAAGATCATGAAAGACAACTATAATAACATGAAGAAAACTAGAGGAAGATTGAAAGACAACTAGAAGAAGGTCAAATACATCTAGAAAAATATGAAATACAACTAGTCGTAAATGAAAGACAACTAGAAAAATGTGAAAAACAACTAGTAGAATATGAATAATAATTAGAAGAAGATGAAATACAATTAGAAGAAGATGAAAAACAACTAATGGTAGATGAAAGACAACTAGTATAACATGAAGGACAACAAGAAAAAGATGAAAAACAACCATCAGAAGATGAAAGACAACTACAAAAAGATGAAAACAACTAGAAGAGCATGGAAAACAACTAGAAGTTGATGAAAGACAACTAGAAGAACATAAAATACAACTAGAAGAATATGAAAGATAACTTGTTGAAGATAAAAGACAACTAGAAGAGGATCAAACAAAACAAGTAGAAAATGAAAGATAATCATTACATGATGAAAGACAAGTAGAATAAGATGAAATTCAAAATAGTACAAGATTAAAGACAACAACAACAAGATGAAAGACAACTAGTACAAGACGAAAGACAACTGAGGGAGCAAGAAAAATAACTATAAGAAGAAGAAAGATAAGTAGAAGAAGATGAAAGACAAGTAGAAGAACATGAAAGACAACCATAAGAAGATGAAAGACAACTAGAAGAAAATGAAAGACAACTTGAAGATCATGAAATACAAGAAGAATAAGATGAAAGACAACTATAATAACACGAATAAAAAGTAGAGGAAGATGAAAGACAATGAGTAGAAGATGAATAACAACCAGAAGAAGATGAAACACAACTATAAGACCATCAAAAACAAGAATAAGATCATGAAAGACAACTAGAATAACATGAAAGAAAACTAGACGAAGATGAAAGACAACTAGAAGAAGGTCAAATACATCTAGAAAAATATGAAATACAACTAGTAGTAAATGAAAGACAACTAGAGGTGAAAAACAACTAATATAATATGAATAATAGGTAGAAGAACATGAAATACATCTAGAAGAAGATGAAAGATGACCAGTGGTAGATGAAAGACAACTAGTATAAAATGAAAGACAACAAGAAAAAGATAAAAACAACCATCAGAAGATGAAAAGCTACAAGAAGATGCAAAACAACTAGAAGAGCATGGAAAATAACTAGAAGTTGATGAAAGAAACATAAAAGACAACTAGAAGAATATGAAAGATAATTTGTAGAAGATCAAAGACAACTAGAAGAAGATCAAAGAAACAAGTAGAAAATGAAAGACAATCATTACAAGATGAAAGACAACTAGAATAAGATAAAGACAACTATAACACCATGAAAAACAATTAGAAGAAGATGAAAGACAACTGGAAGAAGGTTAAAGACAACTTGTAGAAAATGAAAGACAAACATAAGAAGATGAAAAATAACTACTACAAAATTAAAGACAACAAGAAGAAGATGAATGACAACCAGTAGATCATGAAAGACAGCCAATACAAGACGAAAGACAACTAGAGGAGCATGAAAAACAATTATAAAAATATGAAAGACAACTAGAAGAAGATGAAAGACAACTAGTAGAAGATGAAAAACAACTAGAAGAAGATGAAAGACAACCATAAGAAGATGAAAGACAACTAGAAGAAGATAAAAGACAACTTGAAGATCATGAAATACTAGAAGAAAAAGATGAAAGAAAACTAGAGGAAAATGAAAGACGACTAAAAGAAGATGCAATACAATGAGTAGAAGATGAATGACACCAGAAGAAGATGAAACACAACTATAAGAGCATCAAAAACAAGAAAAAGATTATGAAAGACAACTGGAATAGTAAGTGAATAAAATTAATAACATATAGTCATATGTGCACTTGATTGAATATTAAATTGGATATTTGACCGTCATGTTTGCGCTGTCTTTTCGTGGTAGCGCATGACTGGGGTCATGTATTGATTGAATATTGAACTTGGAAACTTGACCGGTCATGTAGGCTGTCTTTTCGTGGTAGCGCATGACCGGGGTCATATAGGCGTTGTATTCGTGGTAAGCGCGTAATTTCTGTTATGTAGGTGCCGTTAATTCGTGGAAGTGCATAAATGAAATTGCGTAGGCGATGTATTCATGGTAGCGCATGATTCAGTTATGTAGGTGCCGTTGATTCGTGGAAGCACATAACTGAAGGCACGTAGGGACCGTATTCGTGGTAAGCGCACAATTCAGGTTATGCGCATAACATAAATTGTGTAGGCGCTGTATTCGTGGTAGCGCATGACCCGTAGTCAGAAAAGTGTCTAATTTGGATCGCAAGATAGAAATGTTAAAAGAATTGCTTTACAAGAACATTTGTGCATTAAGTAAGATTCATGATCATATCATATGCATGGAAAAAGATTGAATTTTGTTTAAGTGTTTCTTTTATGGTTGCTGCAGTTATTATTATTTTGTGTGTATTGTTTCTTTTATTTGAATGCGAGCATTTCATGTTGTGAATTATTTATTTGGCTTGATTATTAGTGTTACTCTTTTATTATTTGTGCTTGGTCCTATTTTGTTTATGTTGGTTGAATCTTGAGATAACTCGACTGGAACTGAATACCGCATAGGGAGATTTTCTATCTCTCATCTTTCACTTTGTGGGTTCCAGGTACAAAACACAAGATAAGGAAATATGATTTCGAGCTTGAAGACTGTGGGACTTGCAACAATGAAAAGTAAGTTATGTCATTGGTAATGTATATGTATACATGTGATTATATTTGATGATAGAAATCGCCTTGCGCTGATAAGCGTAGTGGGTTGTCGGTCCCATTGTCGGGGTGTGACAGTATAGGCACTGAAACCTCAATTTCAAAATCCCTTCTCCCCAATCTTCATCCAAAAATTAATGGTGCTGCCCTTTCCTACTGATCTTGCAATAAAACATTCACAAAATCTGATCGTCATGTTTAATAAATCTAATTTAAATTATTTTAATAATATATCATTTAGTTCGTTTATTGTAATTATTTTTGTTTTAGTATCATTTGGTTTGTTTACCGGTTCTCCAGCTGAGATATCTTATGAAGGCTCGACTAATGAATATTCTCTGAATACTGGATAAAACGAAGCTTGTGTTTTTTTTTTCTGCATTATACATGAAATTTGTATTTAGTAACAAAGGATGACATTGTTATGAATAAAATTATTAATGTGGATGTCCATAACTCCCAATATTAATTCCTCCACTACTCCCACTACCATTGGAATTCATATTCACTACTATTTAGAATTCAATGTCTTATTTATTATGGTAATGGCTTTCATTTACAATTGTAACCTATAATAGAGGTTTTGTAATCTTGTATTGTACACATGAGAAATGTATGAATAAAGAGATTGCCATCTTTTATTTGTTCTTCCTATATTGTTTCTTTTCTTATATTTATTTTATAACACGTTATCAGCACGAGAGCTCTACTATTTGAAGATTCAAGATTTCAAAAGATATTAAGAAGATCTTCCTGAAGAAGATTTAAAGAAAAAATTAAGAAGATCTTGCTCGGAAGAAGTTGCAAAGTTATTCTGTAAGTAATTTATATGATTGATTATTATATCGTTTCATTAATTTAAATTTCATTTAATTTTTTTTATTATATTTATTTAGTTTATAAGAATCATTCCTTGAAGTGAATGATGGAATAATAACTTGAAGTTATTATCGAAACTAAAAGTTTATCAAGAACCCGAAGTTCGTATTAATCGAATAGAATAATAACCTGAAGTTATTATTAGAATTGTTTATAACCTAAAGTTCTATTAGAAATTTTAGTATAAAATAACCAACAGTTATTATAAAATTAATATAATAATCAGCAGATATTATAGACCACTAGATGAATAATAACCTGCAGTTATTTCCAATTAAAAACATGAAGTTTTATTAGAAATTTTCATCTAGAATCAATATAATAACCAGAAGTTATTATAGGTCATTGGATGAAAAATATAACCTGAAGTTATTTCAAATTAAATTTTACATTGCGTAGTCAAGCAATTAAATAACCAGAAGTTATTAAATAAATATTTTATTATAACCTGAAGTAATTAATACATTTAAATTTATTTATTTATACAATTTACATATTCTTTTATTTTTTATTTATCTCCCTTTTCATAACCTGAAGTTATGATGTTAATAATCTGAAGTTATGGCATTAATAACATGAAGTTATGATTCATAGCCCGAAGCCATGGTATTGGAATTCGCAATCATATTCTTATTAACGAATGTATATTCAACTGGCCCGAAGCCATAGTATTAAAAAAAAATTGTCATAGTATACAATTTTAACATGTTCATGTTATTTTTATTCTAATAGTTTAATTTTCCTGAAGAAGATTTCTAGAAATATTTTGAGTATATTTCTTGTCTTCATTTCACCAGAAGTGGAAAATAATATGATAATAATTTATGGACAAACTCTCAGATATGAACGTGATAATGAAGATATATATTGTTTTGTCAGTGCAATAAATTATTTCTCTTTCTGAAATATTTATAACTTTGAAATAAAAAATATTTAGTACTTTTGAAGGATATAATAGCTTTATTTTGACCGGATTAGCAAACATGGTATCTGTTCAAACCTGTTGACCTAGACTCTATAATTATGTTGTGGTTTGGGGACTTTTTAAAATAAGACTTATTTTTGATTTACTTGATCATAAAATTTGATAAAAGTTTTAATTGTTAATATGTTGTTAGGTAAATAGCAATTTATGTATTGGCCAAATAAATAAATAAAAATTGATTATGTTAAGCCAAAGTTAAATTATTGTTATAAGCTGCTGGGAATTGATCATGACAAGCTTTAATTGGTAATTATTTAAATATTTTTGTCCAATTTTTTTTAGCTCAATTTTTCATCAAATGTATGCATAATTGTATTTATTTTATTTAGTAACGTAAAAAGTAAATGGAAGTACCATTTCGAGTAGTACAAATTGATTGAAAGGTCCGGAAGAGCAATCTTTTTATTACATGGAGGAATACAAATTTATATTGATAATGCATTATATTCTTCTAAGTTTCAAAGGAATTTGAGGATATCCGCCCAAATGGGTATCATGTTGAGACAACCAATGAAGAAAATATTGAATATCTTTATATTACTAGCATAATATCAGATAAAAAAAATGCATATGGAAAAAAATTGCCTATGTTTTCCTCCAGCTTGTATTACATATGTATTAGTACAATTGAAG
Source organism: Carex kokanica (assembly GCA_025461125.1). Lineage (NCBI taxonomy): Eukaryota > Viridiplantae > Streptophyta > Magnoliopsida > Poales > Cyperaceae > Carex > Carex kokanica. The sequence continues at coordinate 50,295 of JAJGRX010001298.1, read as the reverse complement.
CACATATTATTGTAAACCAGAAGTTTACAAATAAGAATATGTTTATAGTTTGGCATGACCGGTTGGGCCATTCCGGATCAATAATGATGCGAAAAATAATAGATAATTAATGTGAACATTCATTAAAGAACCAGAAGATTCTTTAATCTGATGAATTTTTATTTTATTTTATTTCTACATGTATACAATGTGATATTTGTGGAACACTATATCCACCATGTGAACTATTTGAATATTTTATAGTTTTAATTGATGCATCAACAATATGGTCACATATGTGTTTATTATCAACTCGCAACCTGACGTTTGCGAGATTAATTGCTAAATTGATTTGATTAAGAGCATAATTTTATGATTGTCTAATTAAGAATATACATCTAGACAATGCTGGTGAATTTACTTCTCAGATAATGCATGTCTATTAGAATTGATGTTGAACATCATGTGCTAATGTTCATATACAAAATGAGAACATGTTATTTTGCATGCAACAACACTAATTCGCATCATGCCAACAAGCTATTATAAAACTTCCCCTTTATAATTGGTTTTTAGTCACATACCTAATATTTCCCATATAATAATTTTGGATGTGCGATATATGTTATAATTGCTCCACCACAACGCACTAAAATGGGATATCAAAGAAAGTTGGGAATTTATGTTGAATTTGAATCTCCATATATAATAGAGTATATAGAACCATTGATGGTAGAATTTTTCACAGCTAGTTTTGCCGATTGTCATTTTGATGAATCAATATTCCCAACCTTAGGGGGAGAAAACAATCAGCTGAAAAAAAAAATATTAGTATGAATTATCATTGTCTCATTTTGATCCTCGTACTAAAGAATGTGAACTAGATGTTTAAAAGATAATTCATTTGGAAAGATTAGTTAATCAAATGCCAGACGCATTTACAAAGAAAGTGACCAAAACACATATACCAGCTGTTAATGCTCCACTTAATGTCGATGTCCCTGTTGGACAAACTAATGATATTATAACACGCATGAAGCGTAGAAGATTAATTGGTTCCAAGGATAAAATCCTCGAAAAAGAAAAGGAGCAAAGAATGAAAATGGTCAAGTCGAGGATATGATAATTTCAGATAAAACTCCAGAAGAGAATTAAATTATAAGTAATATTGGAGTTCCAGCAGAAACTCAGGTATCTGAAATTCATGAAAATGAAGAGATCTCGATAAATTATATCATGAATGGAATAAGATGGAACCGAGATGAAATTGATGTCAATAATATTTTAGTATATAATATAGTGCTAAATATAATAAATATTGAGGATCATGACCCGAAGTCTATTAAATAATGTCAACAAAGAAATGATTGGCCAAGATGTTAAAGGTGAAATTGAGGCAGAGTTAAACTCTCTTGAAAAATGAAAAGATTTTGGACATGTAGTCCCAATACCTGAAGGTGTAAAACCAGTAAGATATAAATGAGTATTTATGCGAAAATAAAATGATAAAGGTGAAATTTGAGATATACTCACTTGTGGTGGATGCAACAACTTTTCGGTACATAATTAGTCTGGCAGTCCATGAAGGACTTGATTTGCGCCTAATGCATGTTGTTACAGCCTATTTAAGATGATATATATATGAAAATCCCTGAAGGATTTAAGATGCCTGAAGCATGTAATTTAGGTTCTCGAGAACATTATTCAATTAAATTGAATAAGTCTTTATATGGATTAAAGCAATCTGGACGCATATGGTATAATCGTCTAAGTGAATATTTATACGATATGTCCATGTATTTTTATGAAAAGATATGGAAATGATTTTGTTATAATTGCTGTTTATGTTAATGATGTAAGTATCATTGAAACTCCTGAAGAGCTTCCAAAAGCGATAAATTATTTAAGGAAGAATTTGAGATAAAAGATATTGGAAAAACAAAATTTTGCCTTGGATTGCAAACTGAACATTTTAAAAATGATATTTTTATACATCAAGAAATTATATTGCAAGAGTGCTGAAATAATTTTATATGGATAAAATCACATCCAATGAGCACTCTGATGGATGTAAGATCATTAGATGTGAATAATTTTAGATCTTGAGAAAGTGATGAAAAAACTAATTGGTTCTGAAGTACCATATCTTAGTGCAATAGTAGCATTTATGTATCTTGCTGGACATATAAGATCTGATATATCATTTGCTGTAAATTATTAGCAAGATTCTTATCCCAACGCGGAAGACATTGGAATGAAATTAAATATATACTTCGCTAATTCTGAGAAATTTTAGCAATACACGAAGCAAGTCGAAAATGTGGTTTGGTTAAAATATGATTCAACACATTCATTAGACATGTGGTTTGTCTTATGGAGAAATGATCCTGACGATCATATATTAAGATAATATTGTATGTATTACTCAATTAATGTATGATACATTAAATGAGGATAGAACAAAATATATTTCATTAAGTTCTTTTTCACACATGATCTCTAAGATAATAATGTTATTATTGTTCAGCAAATTTGTTCAAGTGAAAATCTAGTAGATTAATTCACTAAGGCGATCCCTAATGCAATATTCGAAAAACTAGTTCGTAATATGGAGTTCATCGACTTAAAAAATCTTGATTGATGTTGTCATGAGGGGAGTTAATATGCACTATATTTTCCTTTACCATGGTTTTTCCCACTGGGTTTTCCTGGTAAGGTTGTAGTTGTATATTAAAAGGAATTGTACTCTTTTTCCTTCATTAGGTTTTTATCCCATAGGGTTTTTTCTAGTAAGGTTTTAATGAGGCATATTCTTATATAATGGACATCCAAGGGGGAGTGTTATGAATAAAATTATTAATGTGGATGTCCATAACTCCCAATATTAATTCCTCCACTACTCCCACTACCATTGGAATTCATATTCACTACTATTTAGACTTCAATGTCTTATTTATTATTGTAATGACTTTTCATTTACAATTTGTAGCCTATAAATAGAGGCTTTGTAATCTTGTATTGTACACATGAGAAATGTATGAATAAAGAGATTGCCATCTTTTATTTGTTCTTCCTATATTGTTTTTTCTCTTTATATTTATTTTATAACAGACATTTATTTTTAAAGATCCACATCTTATCCAAAGAAACGAGGTTACCAAATTATTCAAGGCGGTGGATGCAGCATTGCAATCAGTGAGGCGTGAGTTATTAAATAATAAATGGCAAAATTATATAAAAAATAGCCAATCAATTTCATAGACAATATTGTATATATTGGGACTTCATTAGTTTCATTTTTGTTGTTTTGCTTATCAAACAAAACCGACTTTTTATTTTTTATTTTTAACTTGCGCAGAATAAAATATTAACACACGAGCAAATAGAAAGATATAAAAGGGAAAATAATTTTGCATAATTATGTATATATATTTGTTGTTTTACTAATAGATTTGATGAGATAGACTTATTCCTAGTAAATGATGTATCAATTGTTTAGAGCATATATATTCGCATATAGTAAAAGTTGGTCTTCATTTTTCCTTTTCCTTTTTTACTTGTTTTCATTTTTCCTTTTTCAGTTTATGTAACTCTTGTATTTTTTTTTACTATGTATTAAATCGGCTTCAAATGATAAATCCAAACCGTTCAAATCAATCTTTTTAATTAGAGCTTCGTTTCTATATAAGTTTTTTTAATTTTCGAATTTATTATCTATCGAGTCAAGCGGACAAAATATGACGGATTGTGTGTGCATTTTAATACACTATTTATTCATTTTTTTCACCACTTGACTTGATAGTAAATTAATTCGAAAATTAAAAATATATATATGAAAACGAAGCTCTCGTTAAGGATATTGGTTTGAACGGTTTGGATTTGTCGTTTGAATCCAATTCGATAAATTTTGGAGACCAGAAACATATTGTTGAAATACTAGAGGAAGCGCGTTAGCCATACTATATCTATAGTGCTTTGGGAAGTAAATAGTAAAAAAAAATCCAAAATATATAGATTGATCAGCAATTTTCAAAGTGGCTTAATAAATAATAAAAAATTTCAAAAAATGTAAAATTTGGTCTGCAAGCAGATTTTAATATAGATTGAACATCTAACAGTTTGGACTTTGAAAATCCGAAAACGAGCCTGAAGTAAAACGTTCGCTTTACTTTGCAAAGCACAATAGCCCATCTCTCTCTCTCTCTCTATATATATATATATATCTTTCTCTCTCTAATGCGTGCTTCACGTTAAACGATCCCTACGCTGTAGCATTCTCGTTGGCAAAAGAGGTAGTAATTAATATAGTAAGATATCCATAGCTAACAAGAGCGTTGAGATACAAAGAAATTGGTCTCAACTTAATTATCCTAACCGTTCAATGAAGCGATGCTATGTTTTTTATACTATTTTGAATTGGTGAATAAAAAATTCGTCCCATAAAAACGATTTTGATTTTACATTTAATATATGTCATAATATAAAGCTTTAAATAATATATTGATTATTTAAATTAAACTTCTATTAAATACATTATCCGTTCATATACCATAAAAAAATTATAATTTTTTGTGTGTAATTAAGCATATTACTCATGAAATATATTGATTTGTGAACGGTGTGGATGCATCTTTTGAAGCCTATCCGATATGTTTTGTAGTACTTGGACTCAAGTTTTAACTATATATTATTTTGTTCGTTGTATAGAGTATAAATATAAATAAAATATAACAATAACTAAAAAAATAAGTCAAAACAAAATGTTCTTCACAATTTAGGTACTGCTACCTACTAATTATGAGAGAGCTGCAGCTAGTGCTCGGAGGAAGGGAGATGGATATGTTGAGAATGGGGTTTTGGAACTAAAGAGTTGGTGGCAGAGATGAGCTGCAGAATGAATATTAAAGCATCCTCTGGCACATGTGAAAACAATTAGGTCTGAATTATTCGTTTCCTTGATTAATGGGATTTTGTTATGTTCCCTTCAAATGGGATAAAAAAATTAATGCTTAGCTGGAAGATAGAAGTTGGAGAGCGATAGGATCTTCACCAGCTCTAATCTAATGGCATGACCTAATTATTGCAGGAGGAATTCAAACAAAGTTAGTCTACCTATGATTAAATTATTCATAAACTAAACGTCGGTCTCCCCACCCTCCTTCAATATTAAACGTCGCCAAGTTAAGTCAGTATGGAAATTTAGGGCCTAATTAATTAAGGGCTGGTACGAACCTTAACAGGCAGAGTTTAGTTTCATGTTGTTTATTTGCAGGTTGTAGCTGACATAGCTATTTAATTATGAAGGCTCTTGGTTAATGAATATTTCACCTTAAGATTCTCTTTTGGATCTAAAACATTTGATATCAATACATCTCTATGAAATCCATTTCAACTAAATTGAATTGAAATCACGTCCCTCCTTCGTTCCGAATGTACAATTCACCTATTACTATTGTTAATAATAATAATTATTATTATTATTATTATTATTGTAATTGTATATTATATAACTATAAGAGTTCAATGTTGATAAGTATAAGAAATTGATACCAGAGTACATGGTTTAATTATTGTATCCTAATATGATACGTTAATATATTGCAAATTAAATTTCATTGTGAAAATTTAATTATATTATACAATAGTACTTATTTCAAAAGGTGTATATACGAATGGTTTGTGTAGATTAAAATTTACTTAATTTATGATTAATATGAAGTTAGTGTTCATTAATGGAATTTGATGCCATGTATATATATAATACTCGTCGAACCTTGTGGTTCTTCCTTTTTCTACGCTACAACATGAAATTTAGTGTCACACCCCGAGACAACCCATCACGTATTTACACGTAAGGCGTGTGCACATCACATACAATATCAATAACATCCATAAATGCCACATTAATTTCACAATATAAAAGTCTTACAACAATGATACAACAAATATGATACGAAATACGGCAACAACCATGCCTGTTCAAATGTATCAAATTTACTGAAAAATAAATATACAAAATTAAAAATAAACATAAGTGATATTTAATCAAACATAATTACTATTTGAAACTTTAACAAGTATTAATGATTTTATATAATGGAATTTTATGCAATGTATAAAATACTCATGGAATATTGGATAAAAAATAAACTTGTGCCTTTTTTTTTTTTTTTCTGCGTTGTCACAAATTTAGTATTTTTATAATAAAGTTCGACTTTTGGATAACCACCGGTTCTAGAATATTTTTCCTAGCAAACTGAACTACCGCTCACAAAGTTGGAAATTAAGCCACGTGAAAAAGTCTTATGAATTTCAAACTTGTGACTTCTCATTAAAAAAGTCTTACCTTTGTCCTTAGTTAAAAAACTTGAACATAAATTTAGTTTTTAATAATAAATGATGACAATTTTTTTATTAGTTTGGTGGTTTGGAAGCATACACACATTCGTAGAAGGCGCTTCAAAGATACACTATCTTATCCAAAGAAAATGAAAAACAACTAGATGTTGATGAAAGACAAGTAGAAGAACATACAAGACAACTAGAAGAATATGAAAATAACTTGTAGAAGATCAAAACAACTAGAAGAAGATCAAAGAAAACAAGTAGAAAATGAAAGATAATCATTACATGATGAAAGACAAGTAGAATAAGATAAAATAGAACTATAACACCTTGAAAAACAACTAGAAAAAGATGAAAGACAACTGGAAGAAGATCAAAGACAACCAGTAGATCATGAAAGACAACTAGTACAAGACGAAAGAAAACTAGAAGAGTATGAAAAACAACTATAAGAAGATGAAAGACAACAAAAAGAAGAAGAAAGACAACTAGTAGAAGATGAAAGACAAATTGAAGAAGATGAAAGACAACTATAAAAAGATGAAAGACAACTAGAAGAAGAACAAAGACAACTCGAAGATCATGAAATGTAAGAAGAAAAAGATGAAAGACAACTATAATAACATGATAGCAAATTAGAAAAAGATGATAGAGAACTAAAAGAAGATGAAAGACAACGAGTAGAAGATGAATAACAACCAGAAGAAGATAAAGACAACTATAAAAGCATGAAAAACAAGAAGAAGATCATGAAAGACAACTAGAATATCATGAAAGAAAACTAGAGGAAGACAAAAGACAACTAGAAGAAGGTCAAATACATCTAGAAAAATATGAAATACAAATAGTATTAAATGAAAGACAACTAGAAAAAGGGTGAAAAACAACTAATAGAATATGAATAAAAACTAGAAGAAAATGAAATACAATTAGAAGAAGATGAAAGACAACCAGTGGTTGGTGAACAGTATAACATGAATGACAACTAGAAAAAGATGAAAAAACAACCATCAGAAGATTAAAGACAACTACAATAATATGAAAAACAACTAGAAGAGCATGAAAAACAACTAGAAATTGATGAAAGAAAACTAGAAGAACATGAAAGACCACGAAAAGAATATGAAAGATAACATGTAGATGACAAAAGACAACTAGAAGAAGATCAAATAAAACAAGTAGAAATGAAAGATAATCATTACATGATGAAAGACAACTAGAATAAGAAAAAAGAAAACTATAACACCATGAAAACAACTAGAAGAAAATGAAAGACAACTAGAAGACCATGATAAACAACTAGTATAAAATGAAAGACAACTAGAAGAAGATGAAAGACAACTAGTAGAAGATTAAAGATAACTAGAAGAAGATCAAAGACAATTATAAGAAGATCAAAGACAACTAGAAGAAGATGAAAAACAACTCGACGATCATGAAATACAAGAAGAAGAAGAAGATAAAAGACAACTATAATAACATGATAGAAAACTAGAGGAAAATGATAGACAACTAAAATAAGATGAAAGACAACGAGTGGAAGATGAATGGCAACCAGAAGAAGATGAATGACAACTATAAAAGTATGAAAAACAAGAAGAAGATAAAAGACAACTATAACACCATGGAAAACAACTAGAAGAAGATGAAAGACAACTAGTAGAAGATGGAAAACAACTTGAAGAATATGAACGACAAACATAAGAAGATGAAAAATAACTAGTACAAAATGAAAGACAACTAGAAGAAGATGAATACAACCCGTAAAACATGAATGATAATCAGTACAAGATGAAAATCAACTAGAAGAAAATGAAAGACAAATAGAAGAAGATAAAAAACACCCAGTAGTAGATGAAAGACAACCAGTAGAACATGAATGACAACTTGAAGAAGATGAAAGCCAATCAGTAGACCAAAAAATACAAGTAGAAGAAGTTCAAAACCAACTAGTAGAAGATTAAAGACAACTAGAAGATGAAATACAACAAGAGGAAGATGAAAAATAACTTGTAGAAGATGAAATACAACCAATAGAACATTAAGGACAACAGTACAAGATGAAATACAACTAGAAGATTATGAAATATAACCAGTAGTAGATTATGGACAACCAGTCGAATATGAAAGACAACTTATAGAACATGAAAGACAACCAGTATTAGATGAAGACAACTAGAAGAACATGAAATACAACTAGAATAAGATGAAAGACAACTAGTGGTCGATGAAAGACAACCAGTATAACATGAAGGACAACAAGGAAAAAATGAAAAACAACCAACAGAAGATGAAAGCCAACTACAAGAAGATGAAAAATAACTAGAAGACAATTAAAATACAACTAGATGTTGATGAAAGACAACTAGAAGAATATACAAGACAACTAGACGAATATGATAGAACTTGTAGAAGATAAAAGACAACTAGAAGAAGATCATAGAAAACAAGTAGAAAATGCAAGATAATCATTACATAATGAAAGACAAGTAGAATAAGATAAAATACAACTATAACACCAGGAAAAACAACTAGAAGAAGATGAAAGACAACTGGAAGAAGATCAAAGACAACCAGTAGATCATGAAAGACACCTAGTACAACACTAAAGAAAACTAGAAGAGAATGAAAAACAACTATAAGAAGATGAAAGACAACTAGAAGAAGATGAAAGATAACCATAAAAAGATGAAAGACAACTAGAAGAAGATGAAAGACAACTCGAAGATCATGAAATATAAGAAGAAGAAGATGAAAGACAACTATAATAACATGATAGAAAATTAGAGGAAGATGATAGAGAACTAAAAGAAGATGAAAGTCAACGAGTAGAAGATGAATGACAACCAGAATAAGATGAAAGACAACTATAAAAGCATGAAAAACAAGAAGAAGATCATGAAAGACCACTAGAATATCATGAATGATAACTAGAGGAAGATGAAAGACAACTAGAAGAATGTCAAATACATCTAGAAAAATATGAAATACAACTAGTAGTAAATGAAAGACAACTAGAAAAAGGTGAAAAACAACTAATAGAATATGAATAATAACTAGAAGAAAATGAAATACAATTATAAGAGGATGAGAGGCAACCAGTGGTAGATGAAAGACAACCAGTATAACATGAAGGACAACTAGAAAATAGACGAAAAACAACCATCAGAAGATTAAAGACAACTATAAGAATATGAAAAACAACTAGAAGAGCATGAAAAATAACTAGAAGTTGATGAAAGACAACTAGAAGAACATAAAAGACAACTAAAAGAATATGAAAGATAACATGTAGAAGACAAAAGACAACTAGAAGAAGATCAAAGTAAACAAGTAGAAAATGAAAGACAATCATTATATGATGAAAGCCAACTAGAATAAGATAAAAGAAAACTATAACACCATGAAATACAATTTGAAGATGATGAAAGATAACTAGAAGAAGATGAAAAACAACTTGAAGAAGATGAAAGACAAACATAAGAAGATGAAAAATAACTAGTACAAAATGAAAGACAACTAGAAGGTGAAATACGATGAGAAGAAGATGAAATACAACCAATAGAACATTAAAGACAATAGTACAAGATGTAAGACAACTAGAAGAATATGAAATACAGCCAGTAGTAGATTATGGACAACCGGTCGAATATGAAACACAAATTATAGAACATGAAAGACAATCAGTAGTAGATGAAAGACAACTAGAAGAAGATGAAATACAAATAGTAGAAGATTAAAGACAACAAAAAGAAGATGAAAGACAACCAATAGATCATGAAAGGCAACTAGTACAAGACGAAAGACAACTACAAGAGTATGAAAAACAACTATAGATCATGAAAGACAACTAGTAGATAGAACTATATAGATCATGAAAGACTCCATCTGACGCGACCCGCATCACTGAGACGCGACCCGCGTCACCCACGGAAGAACATGTGGATCCAGGTCATACCAAGCCAGATCGACCCGCACCATCACCTGAAGAAGCTGTGGACGCGACCCGCGTGGGAGAAGCTGACAACGGGAAGAAGAAAGAGGCTAAGAAACCTCCACCATACAGGCCACCTGTGCCCTTTCCCCGAAGACTAGCTGAGACCAAACTGGACGCACAATTCGCCAAATTCGCAGAAGTCCTGAAAGGGCTGCACATCACGATTCCATTCACCGAGGCCTTGACCCAAATGCCCTCTTACGCCAAATTCCTGAAGGATATCTTATCCAACAAACGAAGCTTGGGGGGAAAGAAACGGTGAAACTGACGGAGCAGTGCAGTGCCATTCTGAAGAGCGACCTACCTCCCAAACTGAACGACCCCGGGAAGTTTTTCATTCCTTGCATCATCGGGAAGGCCACGATCAAGAGAGCTCTATGCGACTTGGGGGCAAGCGTGAGTCTCATGCCACGCACAATTTTCGATCGAATGGGAGTAGGAGAGCTCAGGCCGACGCGAATGACATTACAGCTGGCAGACTCCTCGGTACGATTGCCACTTGGCATAGTGGAAGACGTACTGGTTCAGGTCGGTAAGTACTTTGTACCTGTTGACTTTGTAGTCATGGAGATGGAGAAGGACAAGGAAGTCCCCATCATTTTGGGACGACCTTTCCTTCGGACTGCAGGTGCAATCATCGATGTGTCTCAAGGAACACTGACCTTGAACTTTGGAGGAGAGAGAGTGTGTTTCCAAATTGATCGAGCCATGAAGTATCCTTCAACCGAATCTTGTTCCGAGTTGATGTGCTCGACAAATGCTTGACAAGTTTGGTAGAGGATTACTTTCTCGATCGGATCAATCAGAGCATGAATGAACACGCTGAATTTTTGATCGAATCGCAAGATGAAGGAAGCAAATTGAAAGAAGTCTGTGGAGCAGAAGTGCAAATGGCTGACCTGGAAGAATCTAATGCGACCCGCATACATCCTGATGCGACCCGCACGCCATCTGATGCGACACGCACTCCATGCGATGCGACCCGCATTCCATGGTCTGAGGACCTTGAAACAGAGGGATGCGAGTCGGATAGGAGAGCACGCGACGCCATTTCACTTGATGCGACCCGCATGCCAGGTGATGCGACCCGCATCCAGACCCAGACAAAGGGGCCAACTCCTGAACTCAAGCCTCTACCAGCCAACCTCCGGTATGAATTCCTCGGTCCAGATCACTCCTTCCCCGTCATCGTGAATGCAAATTTAAATCCCGATCAAACCGCCAAACTCTTGGAGAAACTGAAGCTTCATCGAGGCGCAATCGGGTATTCGATCAATGACCTGAAGGGGATCAGTCCATCCATTTGCTCACACAGGATTTTCCTGGAGGACGACCACAAGCCATCAGTTGAACACCAAAGACGGCTCAACCCCAATCTGAAAGAGGTAGTCAAGAAAGAGATTCTCAAGCTTCTGTACGCCGGTATCATCTACCCTATCTCTGACAGTAAGTGGGTGAGCCCAGTTCATGTGGTACCGAAGAAAGGTGGTACGACAGTGGTGAGGAATGAGAAGAATGAGTTGATTCAAACTCGAGTGGTGAACGGTTATCGAATGTGCATTGACTACAGAAAACTCAACGCAGCCACACGCAAAGATCACTTCCCCATGCCATTCGTTGACCAGCTCTTGGAAAGGCTCGTTAGCCATTCTTATTTTTGTTATTTGGATGGTTACTCGGGTTTCTTCCAAATTCCGATTCATCCACAAGACCAAGAGATGACCACTTTCACTTGTCCTTATGGTACGTACGCGTACCGTAGGATGCCATTTGGTCTTTGCAATGCACCAGCAACCTTTCAGAGAGCCACGATGGCCATCTTTTCTAATTTTATCGAGAGAGAGAGGTCGAGATTTTCATGGACGATTTCTCCGTGTATGGTGCATGCTTTGACTCCTGTTTAACCAACTTGTGCAAGATCTTGAAAAGGTGTGAAGAAGTCCACCTCATTCTGAATTGGGAGAAGTGTCACTTCATGGTCCAAACTGGTGTTGTCCTTGGACATGTTGTGACCTCCAAAGGCATTGAAGTCGACAAAGCCAAGATCGAGGTGATTGAGAAACTCGAGATTCTGACAAACGTCAAGGGGATTCTAAGCTTTCTTGGACACGCAGGTTTGTACCGCCGGTTCATCAAAACCGCTGACCAATTTACTCGTCAAAGATTCTGACTTCGTTTTCACTGAAGATTGTGTCAAAGCCTTTCATGACTTGAAGGAAGCTCTCATCTTAGCACCAATTTTGCAACCACCTGACTGGTCTCTTCCTTTTGAGATCATGTGCGACGCGAGCGACTATGCTGTTGGAGCGGTTCTGGGGCAAAGGAAAGACAAGAAGCCGTGTGCTATTTACTATGCTAGCAAGGTGCTAGATCCTGCCCAGATAAACTACACAACAACTGAGAAGGAACTTCTCGCTGTTGTGCTCGCTCTTGACAAGTTCAGGTCATATCTGGTTGGCTCCAAGATCATTGTCTACACCGACCATGCCGCCCTTCGGTATTTGTTGAGCAAACAGGACGCCAAACCGCGATTGATCAGATGGATTCTTCTCTTGCAAGAGTTTGATCTTGAGATCAGGGACAAGAAGAGAGTCGACAACACTGTGGTTGACAATGTTTCCAGACTTCGTTTGGAGGGTGAGGACTCTGCCAACTTGCCAATCAATAACTCGTTCCCTGATGAACAACTCTTCTCTGCCTCCGCACTCAATGCCGTCGACACGACCCGCGCAAGCAACCAATCAGACCCTTGGTATGCCGACATTGCAAACTTCATCGCTTCCGGGATTCTACCTCACACCATGACCTACCAACAAAGGACAAAGCTCAAATCTGATGCAAAATACTATTTCTGGGACGAGCCCTTTTTTTTCAAGGTAGGAGTCGACGGCATCTTCCGACGCTGTGTGCCACAAGAGGAGTCACGCTCTATCCTTGAGCACTGCCATTCATCTGCCTATGGAGGCCATGCTTCTTTCTCCAAGACAGCCGCCAAGGTCTTGCAATCTGGCTTCTTTTGGCCTTCTCTCTTCAAGGATGCAAAGGCCTTGGTCGAAACTTGTGACAATTGTCAACGCACCGGGAACATTTCCCAACGCAACGAGATGCCTCTCAATTCCATTCTCGAGGTAGAGATCTTCGATGTGTGGGGAATCGATTTCATGGGACCATTCCCACCTTCATGTGGGTATGAGTACATCCTGGTTGCGGTGGACTATGTGTCTAAGTGGGTGGAAGCAGTGGCATGTCGAAAGGCAGATTCGAGTGCCATGAAACGATTGTTCAACGACGTCATCTTTCCTCGCTTTGGAGTCCCACGAGCAGTCATCAGTGATGGAGGGAAGCATTTCATAAACCGACAATTCAACAATCTCCTGAGACGTCATGGGGTGACGCACAAAGTGACTACCTCTTACCATCCGCAATCAAATGGCCAAGCAGAAATCTCCAACAGGGAAATCAAATCAATCTTGGAGAAGACTGTGGCAAGGACGAGAAAGGATTGGTCCCTGAAATTGAGTGACGCATTTTGGGCCTACCGAACAGCCTTCAAGACCCCGATTGGGATTAGCCCTTTCAAACTGGTGTACGGGAAACCGTGTCATTTACCAGTGGAAATCGAGCACAAAGCGTTCTGGGCCACGCGAGCCGTCAACATGGACATGCAAACAGCTGGCGAAAAGCGTATCCTCGACCTGCATGAGTTGGAGGAGATACGTTTGCACTCTTACGAGAATGCGAGGATCTACAAGGAAAAGACCAAGCGGCTTCATGACAAGCGCATCACGACTCGTGACTTCCAGGAAGGTGATCTTGTACTGTTGTTTAACTCGAGATTGCGACTCTTTCCTGGGAAATTGAAATCGAGGTGGTCCGGTCCCTTTGTCGTGCGGAAAGTGTACCCTTTTGGTGCAATTGACATTGGGAATGAAGAGTGCGGGACCTTCAAGGTAAATGGGCAGCGACTCAAGCATTACATTGCAGATCATCCACACAACGAGCGTTTCGAGCAGGATCTGTCTGATCCCGCCCCAGTCGAAGATTAGCAAAAGGAAGGTCGAGCTTGAGACCTAAAACAAGCGCTTCTTGGGAGGCAACCCAAGCCTGTTTGTTTACTTGCATTTTGATTAGTTAGACGTTCTTTTCGGTTTTCATTTCATTTTTATTTGTTTTGACTTTACAAAATTTCAAAAAGAGAACCCTGACGCGACCCGTGTGGGATTCCACGCGACCCGCATCATCTGTCACGCGCCCCGTGTGAGTCCATGCGACCATGTGTCATGCGACCCGCGTGATACTTGACGCGACCCGCGTCAATGCGAAATGGCGCCGCATTGAATGGGCGCATCGAAACGATGCGGAGCCTCTTTTTAACCCGCGTCCATTCTCCTTCTTTCTCCTTCCCAGCCGACGATTCTCTCCTTCTCCTCCTTCTCAGCCGATGCAAGCCCCCAGGTGCCTCCCTCTCCGCCGACCTTGCTCCGTCAACCGTCTCTCCTTCCTCTCCTCCTTCTCCGCCGACGCCACCGACTACACAGGTAAGTTCTTCTTGTTTTTCTCTCTTCTTCTTCGTCGGTATTGCAACCCTAACCTGACTTCGGTTCATCCAACGCGACCCGCGTCACACCTCACGCGAGCCGCTCTGGTACCCGGTTCCCACTCTAACCAGACCGACCAAATCGGTACCATCCCACGCGACTCGCACCCACACTCACGTGACCCGCTTTGGTACCCGTTAGCAACCCTAACCAGCCCAGTACCAGTCCACGCGACTCGCGTCCGAACCCTTGCGACCCGCGTCAAACCCCACGCGAGCTGCATCAAACCCTACGCGTCCCGCGTCACACCGAGTCAGAAGAGACAGTAGCATGTATCCTGGCCGCGAACGCCGCTCTAAACGCCAGCACGAGCAGAGGCAAGCCGCTCTCCGTGCCCAATTCCCACCGCCTGCACGCACACCTTCTCCCGCTTCGGCCTCGCACAATGACGGTACTCCTTCTTCTTCTCATCATTCCACTCCTCATTCCTCTTCTTCATCTTCTTCTTCTTCTTCTCGTCATTCTTCCCATTCCGTCCCTTGTGCCGAGTCTCCCGAGGTGGAGTATTACTCTGATGAGTCCACCACCCCTGCCGATCAGTACACCCACATCTTGCAGCAGCGCAAGTTTGAAAACACTCGCCGAGTCGATTTCGACACTCTTCAGGCGTTTGGAGTGTACGAGGATTTCGTCCGCCTCACAGAGAGGATCGGGTTTACTCCCACTTTCTGGGCCAGTCATATATCAGATTTCGTCCTACCAGGACACTCTTCAGGCGTTTGGAGTGTACGAGGATTTCGTCCTACTAGGAGCTCACGCTTGAGTTCCTCTCTTCTCTCAGGCTCAAGTGGGACGACGAAAACCAACCATATATCAGATTCCGATTGCGCAACGGGATTTGCCGAGTGCCTATCTCCCAGTTGCGCGAGTGGTTTGGATTTGCCCCTGACCCTAGCACCGATTCTCTTCACTTCCGCGAGGGTGTTGACAGAGACCACTTCTGGAGTCTGATCACTGGTATGGAGGTTGCCACGAGCAACCAGTACAGGAGCACTGCCATACCTCACCCTGTGCTGCATTGCATCCAGCGTACCCTAGTAAATACCATTTTCGCACATGGCGAGACAACTGCACGTGCCAATGAGGAGGACCTCGCACTGATGGACTTCATGCTCCGCCCCGAGGAGTCTCTAGAGCGGCCCGATCTGATGCTCATTATGGTCCGTCACTGGCTTGCTATTCAGCAAGTCAAGAAGATAGGAGGCTCGATTCATATTGGTGCATACGTCACTTTCATTGCCGAGCAGCTTGGCGTATCGCTCGCCGGCTTCACTCTCTCTCGAGGCCCGATCATTATGGATGCCAGGGCCTTCCAGCAGGCGACGTTCATCAGGATCAAGCGAGGTCCCGCCGGCCACAGTGACCGGTATTTTTGGCGCCTGCAGGATGGTAGCCAGCACGAGTTGCCTCTTCCATCACCTATCTCTTTTAGGGACGAGACTACTTGGCTGTTCCCTCGACCACAGCCAGCTGAGCAGGCACCACCACCACCACCACCACCTCTTGCTCAGCCACAGCCTCCTCCCTATGGTGATGTCGACATGGCCGATGCCTTCATGCCACCTGCGCAGTTCCACGCCTCCACCTCCCATGCAGCTGGTCCCTCCACTTCTTCTGCTGGCCCCTCCTATCCTCCTCCCATACCTGAGCCCACCATTCATGATGTCTACAGCCTCCTCTATGACATGCGGCGTGAGCAGGGTGATGCCCTTTACCATCTCCAGAGACGGGTAGGCGCGATTGAGGATGAGTTGCGCGACTGGAGATGGTACGATTCTGAGGACGAGTGAGCGGGTATGTTTTCTTTCCCCTCTACTTTTACTTTTCTTTATCTTTTAGTCTTGAAGCATTGAGGACAATGCTCAGGCTAAGCTTGGGGGGAGACTTTTATGTTTTATGATTTATTTTGATTTTACTTAGATTTACTTAGGTCATATTTACTTTTCTTTGCATTTCTTTGCATTTATAGGTGAAAAATTTACTTGATTGTTGAAATTAGGGACCTATTTGAAATTTTTATATGATTAGGATGACCTTGGGAAATTAAAACTAACCTCACAATTGACCAAACAAGACGGATTAGGAACAAATGTTTTGAGATTTGCAAAGTTGAATTCTTGAACATCGAAATAACATTTAGAAACCGAACTGTGCCTTTCAAATAGGGAAATAGGGATTTAAAACAAAGAAAGGTTGTGATATTCATTGGTGTGAATGAACACTAGTGGATGTGTGTATTCATGGTGTGTGCAAAAAGAAAAAGAAAATAAATAAATAAAAAGAGAGAAAAGAAAATGAAAAGACGGAGAAAATAAGAGTACTGGCAATAAGTCCTAAAGGGGCGCCTTTGAACTCGTCTCCCAAATAAAATAAAATAAAAAAGAGAAGAACTTTTGCACATATCAACACACGAAGTCCGCATCTTTCTGACCTAAGCTTGTTCCAAGCTTGGGGGGGCGAAAAAGAAAAAAAAATCTTTACAAACGAAGGCATAAGTTTAGTGAAATAATGATAAATTGATAAGTTCGAGTGATCAACTTTGCAAGTTTTAAAAACATTTAGAGTTTGAAGTTTTGTTAATCAATTTGTGAGGTGAATCAAAACTGACCAAGGGAAGTCCAAACCATAGCAAAAAGATTCTTTAGGTTTTTAATTGAAGCAAATCAGGTAAATTTTCACATTTAGGAACTTAACTTGCATTTAAAATCCAAACCCGGTATGAAAGCATGATTTGCTTGAGGACAAGCAAAGGTTAAGCTTGGGGGAGTTTGATGTCTCACTATTAGATCTATTCGACCCATTTCCAAACCAGACATGATGGTTTGAACCATTAAATGGCACTGTTTACATTAAATATCAATAGAATATGGTACTGCTGTGTTTTGGTTATCACTTTGCAGGAAATGGGCGAAAACAAGCAAAAGAGCAGAGTTTTGACATACTCCATGCGAGCCGCATCCAACCTGACGCGGGTCGCATCACAGCCCAGCGCGACCTCAGACGCGACCCTCACAGCGCGCACCAGACCCAACCCGACGCGGGTCGCATCCGGAGCCATGCGGGTCGCGTTGAATTAACTGCGCCAGGCCCAATTGTAGCCCAGTAAGTTTTCTATATAAAGAGCTGGGCCTGCGCGATTTGAACATCCAGAAATCAATTTCCACAGACAGAGACAGAGGAGATCGGAGATTTGAAGCTCCTGGTTTGGCGCGCGACAGAGGAGAACTGGAGCAAAGGTGGAATTCGGCCAAGATCTCGATTGAAGCTTGATCCTCTTCGATTCTCTTCTCCTCCATCATGATTTGCTCTATCTCTATCTCTTTTCTTTTATCTTTGATCATGTTTGAGTAGATTTTCAGTTTTGAGGGATTTAGATGTAATCCAAAACTTTGCTTGATAATGAATGTTGATTGAATCTGAATTGTTATTCGTGTTTCTTGATTCTTGTATTAATGAAATTGCTTGACCTAAATTGCTTGATTGATTCTTGATTGTCTACTATTGATTGCTTATGGCATTTCTTTTTGTTATTTGGCCTTGATGTATCTTGTGAATTAGGTTAAGTAAATGAGGTAGATTTGAGAACCGAGAGGTGAGATCAATAGTAGCCGAAAGGTGAAATTTCCATTAGTCGAAAGAATAGTAGATACCTTTAGTAAACGGGATCAAGAACATAGGTTTGAATTGAATCTAAGAAGGTGAAATTGCAATTCCATACCAGGTCTATTAAGCCAATACACGAGAGTTGAGGATTAGTGACATTAGGTACGGTCAATCGAGCCTCACACGATTTAAACAACCAGAATCAGAAACATTCAGTGTCAGCTCCAGGACCACGCGGGTCACGTCACAAGGTCGCATACGAGAGTATGCGGGTCGAGTGAGAGGTCCAGAGTGGCTTGAGGGCTACGCGGGTCGCGTGACAAGTCCAGAGCAGCAAAGTTGAAGATGAAGTCTGAAACCCTTGAAACGCTTTTATTTTACAGATAGTCCAAAATCAAACATTTAATTGTTTTCATTTTCTGTTATTACAATTGTTGATTGAATTTAGGAACTGTAAACAAACCCAAACACCCTTTTCAACTTCTAGTACCTAACTAGATTGAGTCGAAATTTAGAATTTGAGTCGTCCCTGTGGATCGATACCCGACTGTACGAACGACTAGGACTGTTCACTTGCGGTCCTAAGCGAGAGTATACGAAGGTTTTAAAAGGTACAGCCCGTCTGTACTGAAACATGTTTCTCTACCCTACCAATTGGAGAAGAACACAAACCCATTAGTTTATTCGAACCCGAATCCGGTTTCTGCCTACACCTACCTCAAATCCTACCTTCGCCACTACGTACATAACCAATAAAACAAACATTAATTATTCAAAAGTACAGGTAATGATCCTCTGACTTCTGAGCACACTACTACAGAAATGGTAATCGTACACTGCACATCGTACATGATTTTGTCAATTTTATATAAAAACCGTGTACCAAATTGGTTTTTTGAAAGCCCGAAAAATCTGTGAGAAGCCTGCACGGATATTTATTAAAGAATCCGTGTAGAATTGCTTGGAAAAAATGACCGTGTAGAATTTATTAGAGAGCTACACGGATATTCAACAAAAATCCGTGTATGAATAGCTACACGGATTTTTGATAAACTCCGTGTAGCACTACTACAGAAAAGGAGATTGCACACGGATATAAATGGAGGAGCTACACGGATTTTCTGCCGTGTGGAAGGTGAGGGTGTATGAATCGGTAAATAATTACACACGGATATTTACCCGTGTGCGATTGTAACGATTTCTACACGGATTACCTTATAAAGGCCGTGTACGAATACCTGCCTGTGTCGCTCTCCATATAACCGAGCTACACGGATATTACCTAAACATCCGTGTATGATTCCTCTTTCTACACGGACTTTTAATCTAATATCCGTGTACGATTAATCTTTATACACGGATTTTACTAAATATCTGTGTAGCTCTCATCTTTCTACACGGACTTTAAACTAAATATCCGTGTAGCTCTCTTAACAATTCTACACGGATATTTCATACACGGATTATTGGATAATATCCGTGTAGGAAACAATCCTACACGGACATTTATCCAATAATCCGTGTAGAAATGTATTCGTGCATGGATTATTTTATAAATTACTATTCTTACACGGAATTTTGTTAATATCCGTGTAGGATTGTCTTATAATTTTTTTTTGTTTTTTTTTGGCTAGCCTCCTGTTTTGCTAGCCAGTATTTAAATTTTTCAGATAACAATTTAAAATTCATGCACACGAAATTATACAAAATTATACAAATCCATATTATCATTACAAAATTCTAACCGAAACCATAAAAGCATAAATTCTAATATCAACATATATAACAAAGAAAGCATAAAAGCATGAAAGCATCAACATATATAACAAAAGAAAGCATAAAAGCATCAACATATATAGACATTGCTTTTTGTACATATACAATCCATGTGATCCACATATAACATATACTCCTCAAGATCCAATACAATGTTTGTAGATCAAGTTATGTCCTTACCACTTAGTAAGCATGTGATCAAGGTTGGGCTCATGTTGCCAAAACGTTGGGCTATGATCTAGTTTGAACCAAAATTTCATACCAAACTAGTTGTATTATATCCAACATATGAAAAAGGAGAGTGCCCATGTGATCCATGACATGATCCCTCTTTGTTAAAGGTCTCCAACATATTGCATCTCTAATAAAAAATACATTTATCAACATATATGTGCATGCATGCATAATAGAGAACAAAAATTCTCCTTTAAATTCAAATTTTTTCCAAATTTCAAATTTTTTTTCAAACGTGGGCCGCCCCCACGCTTCGGCTCCCCCGCTCAGCCGACTTCCCCCGCTTTTGCGTGGCTGCCCCCACACTTCGGATCCCGCTCAGCCGAACTTTCTGCCGTTTTTGCATTATCTTAAGAAATCAAGCATTCATGAATTACACATGACCTAAATAAGCAATAATAAGTAACAGAAAATTAGAGGAAGAAAAGGAATATATATATATATATATATATATATATATACCATACCTTAGAAAGATAGAGAGGAGAAAATAAAAACTTCAAAATCTCTGATCCCAGCTACTAGCCTTTGCAGAAATCAGATCAACACATTCAATACAGAGAGAGCAAGAGAGAGACAATATAAATTATTTTATCAAAACGGCGTTGAAAGGAGAAGGCCTTTTATACCAAAAATAAAATACTAATTAATTTTACTGGATCCAAAACCATAGAAAGACTTTTCTACACGGATTTATACTTAAGAATCCGTGTAGCTCTCTAACTATTCATGGCACGGTTATTTAAAAACAATCCGTGTAGCATTACCCTTTCTACACGGATATTTGATCAAAAAACCGTGTAGCTCTCTACCATTCATACACGGATATTATTATAAATAGCCGTGTACAATTCTTATCTTTCTACCACGGATTTATTATCACAAATCCGTTGTAGCTATTCGTACACATATTTTTTGTTGAATATCGTGTAGCTCTCTAATAAATTCTACACGGTCATTTTTTCCAAGCAATTCTACACGGATTATTTAATAAATATCCATCCAGGCTTCCCACAGATTTTTCGGGCTTTCAAAAAACCAATTTAGTACACAGTTTTTTATATAAACTTGGCAAAACCGTGTACGATGTGCAGTGTCGATGACCATTATCTGTAGTAGTGTAGAAAGATAAGAATTGTACACGGCTATTTATAAAACATATCTGTGTATGAATGGTTAGAGAGCTACACGGTTTTTTATCAAATATCCGTGTAGAAAGGGTAATGGTACACGGATGTGTTTTTTAATAGCCGGTGTATGAATATTTAGAGAGCTACACGGATTCTTAAGTATAAATCCGTGTAGAAAAGTCTTTGTAGGGTTTTGTCCAGTAAAATTAATTAGTATTTTATTTTTGGTATAAAAGGCCTTCTCCTTCCAGCGCCGTTTTGATCAAGTAATTTATACTGTCTCTCTCTCGCTCTCTCTGTATTGAATGTTGATCTGATTTCTGCAAAGGCTAGCAGCTGGGATCAAAGATCTTTGAAGTTTTTATTTTCTCTTCTCTATCTTTCTAAGGTTAGTATATATATATATTTTCCTTTTCTTTCTCTAATCTTTCTGTTACTTATTATTGCTTATATAGGTCATGTGTAATTCATGCATGCCTTGATTTCTTAAGATAATACAAAAACGGCGGAAAGTTCGACTGAGCGGGAGACCAAGCATGGGGCAGCCACGGCAAAAGCGGGGGGAAGTCGGCTGAGCGGGGAGCCCAAGCGTGGGTGCGGCTCACGTTTGAAAAAAAAACTTGAATTTAAAGGAGAATTTTATTCTCTATTATGCATGCATGCACATATATGTTGATCAATGTATTTTATTGGAGTTGAAATGTTGAAGATCTTTTACCAAGATGCTCATGTCATGGATCACATGGGCACTCTCATTTTTTATATGGTGGATCTATAACAACTAGTTTGTATGAAATTTTGATCCAAACTATATCATAACCAAGAGTTTTGGCAATATGAGCCCAACTTCATAAGTGGTAAAGACTAACTTCTATACAAACATTGTATTGGATCTTGAGGGGTATATGTTACATGGATCACATGGGATTGTATATGTACAAATGCAATGTCTATATATGTTGATGCTTTTATGATTTTATGTTTTTATGCTTTTATGCTTTCTTTTGTTATATATGTTGAATGCATTTTATGCTTTTTTTGTTATATATGTTGATATTAGAATTTTATGCTTTATGGTTTCGATTAGAATTTTGTAATGATAAATATGGATTTGTATAATTTTGTAATGCTAAATATGGAATTGTATAATTTTGTATAATTTCGTGTACATGAATTTTAAATTGCTATCTGAAAAATTTAAATACTGGCTAGCAAAATAGGAGGCTAAAAAAAAACTAAAAAAAAATTATAAAACAATTCTACACGGATATTTAACAAAATTCCGTGTAAGAATAGTAATTTTAAAATAATCCGTGCACGAATACATTTCTACACAGATTATTGGACAAATGTCTGTGTATGATTGTTTCCTACCCGGATATTTATCTAATAATCCGTGTATGACTCTATTCGTACACGGATTATTAGATAAATATCCGGGTAGGAAACAATCATACACAGACATTTGTCCAATAATCTGTGTAGAAATGTATTCGTGCACGGATTATTTTATAAATTACTATTCTTACACGGAATTTTGTTAAATATCCGTGTAGAATTGTTTTATAATTTTTTTTTAGTTTTTTTTTAGCCTCCTATTTGCTAGCCAGTATTTAAATTTTTCAGATAGCAATTTAAAATTCATGTACACGAAATTATACAAAATTATACAATTCCATATTTAGCATTACAAAATTATACAAATCCATATTTATCATTACAAAATTCTAATCGAAACCATAAAAGCATAAAATTCTAATATCAACATATATAACAAAAAAGCATAAAAGCATCAACATATATAACAAAAGAAAGCATAAAAGCATAAAACATAAATCATAAAAGCATCAACATATATAGACATTGCATTTTGTACATATACAATCCCATGTGATCCATGTAACATATACCCCTCAAGATCCAATACAATGTTTGTATAGAAGTTATGTCTTTACCACTTAGAAGTTGGGCTCATATTGCCAAAACTCTTGGTTATGATATAGTTTGGACCAAAATTTCATACAAACTAGTTGTATTAGATCCAACATATAAAAAATGAGAGTGCCCATGTGATCCATGACATGATGCATCTTGGTAAAAGATCTTCAACATTTCAACTCCAATAAAATACATTGATCAACATATATGTGCATGCATGCATAATAGAGAATAAAAATTCTCCTTTAAATTCAATTTTTTTTCAAACGTGGCCGCCCCCACGCTTGGGCTCCCCGCTCAGCCGACTTCCCCCCGCTTTTGCGTGGCTGCCCCCATGCTTGGTCTCCCGCTCAGTCGAACTTTCCGCCGTTTTTGTATTATCTTAAGAAATCAAGCATGCATGAATTACACATGACCTATATAAGCAATAATAAGTAACAGAAAATTAGAGAAAGAAAGGAAAATATAATATATACTAACCTTAGAAAGATAGAGAAGAGAAAATAAAAACTTCAAAGATCTTTGATCCCAGCTGCTAGCCTTTGCAGAAATCAGATCAACATTCAATACAGAGAGAGCGAGAGAGAGACAGTATAAATTACTTGATCAAAACGGCGCTGGAAGGAGAAGGCCTTTTATACCAAAAATAAAATACTAATTAATTTTACTGGACAAAACCCTACAAAGACTTTTCTACACGGATTTATACTTAAGAATCCGTAGCTCTCTAAATATTCATACACGGTTATTTAAAAAACAATCCGTGTACCATTACCCTTTCTACACGGATATTTGATAAAAACCGTGTAGCTCTCTAACCATTCATACACAGATATGTTTTATAAATAGCCGTGTACAATTCTTATCTTTCTACACTACTACAGAAATGGTCATCGTACACTGCACATCGTACACGGTTTTGCCAATTTTATATAAAAACTGTGTACTAAATTGGTTTTTTGAAAGCCCGAAAAATCTGTGGGAAGCCTGGATGGATATTTATTAAATAATCCGTGTAGAATTGCTTGGAAAAAATGACCGTGTAGAATTTATTAGAGAGCTACACGAATATTCAACAAAAATATGTGTACGAATAGCTACACGGATTTTTGATAATAAATCCGTGTAGAAAGATAAGAATTGTACACGGCTATTTATAATATATCCGTGTATGAATGGTAGAGAGCTACACGGTTTTTTGATCAAATATCCGTGTAGAAAGGGTAATGCTACACGGATTGTTTTTTAAATAACCGTGCATGAATAGTTAGAGAGCTACACGGATTCTTAAGTATAAATCCGTGTAGAAAAGTCTTTCTATGGTTTTGGATCCAGTAAAATTAATTAGTATTTATTTTTGGTATAAAAGGCCTTCTCCTTTCAACGCCGTTTTGATAAAATAATTTATATTGTCTCTCTCTTGCTCTCTCTGTATTGAATGTGTTGATCTGATTTCTGCAAAGGCTAGTAGCTGGGATCAGAGATTTTTGAAGTTTTTATTTTCTCCTCTCTATCTTTCTAAGGTTAGTATATATATATATATATATATATATATATTTTCTTTTTCTTCCTCTAATTTTTTGTTACTTATTATTGCTTATTTAGGTCATGTGTAATTCATGCATGCTTGATTTCTTAAGATAATGCAAAAACGGCAGAAAGTTCGGCTGAGCGGGATCCGAAGTGTGGGGGCAGCCACGCAAAAGCGGGGGGAAGTCGGCTGAGCGGGGAGCCGAAGCGTGGGGGCGGCCACGTTTGAAAAAAATTTGAAATTTGGAAAAAATTTGAATTTAAAGGAGAATTTTTGTTCTCTATTATGCATGCATGCACATATATGTTGATAAAATGTATTTTTATTAGAGATGCAATATGTTGGAGACCTTTAACAAAGAGGGATCATGTCATGGATCACATGGGCACTCTCCTTTTTCATATGTTGGATATAATACAACTAGTTTGTATGAAATTTTGGTTCAAACTAGATCATAGCCCAACGTTTTGGCAACATGAGCCCAACCTTGATCACATGCTTACTAAGTGGTAAGGACATAACTTGATCTACAAACATTGTATTGGATCTTGAGGAGTATATGTTATATGTGGATCACATGGGATTGTATATGTACAAAAAGCAATGTCTATATATGTTGATGCTTTTATGCTTTCTTTTGTTATATATGTTGATGCTTTCATGCTTTTATGCTTTCTTTTGTTATATATGTTGATATTAGAATTTTATGCTTTTATGGTTTCGGTTAGAATTTTGTAATGATAAATATGGATTTATAATTTTGTATAATTTCGTGTGCATGAATTTTAAATTGTTATCTGAAAAATTTAAATACTGGCTAGCAAAACAGGAGGCTAGCCAAAAAAAAACAAAAAAAATTATAAGACAATCCTACACGGATATTTAACAAAATTCCGTGTAAGAATAGTAATTTATAAAATAATCCATGCACGAATACATTTCTACACGGATTATTGGATAAATGTCCGTGTAGGATTGTTTCCTACACGGATATTTATCCAATAATCCGTGTATGAAATATCCGTGTAGAATTGTTAAGAGAGCTACACGGATATTTAGTTTAAAGTCCGTGTAGAAAGATGAGAGCTACACAGATATTTAGTAAAATCCGTGTATAAAGATTAATCGTACACGGATATTAGATTAAAAGTCCGTGTAGAAAGAGGAATCATACACGGATGTTTAGGTAATATCCGTGTAGCTCGGTTATATGGAGAGCGACACAGGCAGGTATTCGTACACGGCCTTTATAAGGTAATCCGTGTAGAAATCGTTACAATCGCACACGGGTAAATATCCGTGTGTAATTATTTACCGATTCATACACCCTCACCTTCCACACGGCAGAAAATCCGTGTAGCTCCTCCATTATATCCGTGTGCAATCTCCTTTTCTGTAGTAGTGCTACACGGAGTTTATCAAAAATCCGTGTAGCTATTCATACACGGATTTTTGTTGAATATCCGTGTAGCTCTCTAATAAATTCTACACGGTCATTTTTTCCAAGCAATTCTACACGGATTCTTTAATAAATATCCGTGCAGGCTTCTCACAGATTTTTCGGGCTTTCAAAAAACCAATTTGGTACACGGTTTTTATATAAAATTGACAAAATCATGTACGATGTGCAGTGTACGATTACCATTTCTGTAGTAGTGTGCTCAGAAGTCAGAGGATCATTACCTGTACTTTTGAATAATTAATGTTTGTTTTATTGGTTATGTACGTAGTGGCGAAGGTAGGATTTGAGGTAGGTGTAGGCAGAAACCGGATTCGGGTTCGAATAAACTAATGGGTTTGTGTTCTTCTCCAATTGGTAGGGTAGAGAAACATGTTTCAGTACAGACGGGCTGTACCTTTTAAAACCTTCGTATACTCTCGCTTAGGACCGCAAGTGAACAGTCCTAGTCGTTCGTACAGTCGGGTATCGATCCACAGGACGACTCAAATTCTAAATTTCGACTCAATCTAGTTAGGTACTAGAAGTTGAAAAGGGTGTTTGGGTTTGTTTACAGTTCCTAAATTCAATCAACAATTGTAATAACAGAAAATGAAAACAATTAAATGTTTGATTTTGGACTATCTGTAAAATAAAAGCGTTTCAAGGGTTTCAGACTTCATCTTCAACTTTGCTGCTCTGGACTTGTCACGCGACCCGCATACTCTCGTATGCGACCCTTGTGACGCGACCCGCGTAGCCCTCAAGCCACTCTGGACCTCTCACTCGACCCGCATACTCTCGTATGCGACCTTGTGACGTGACCCGCGTGGTCCTGGAGCTGACACTGAATGTTTCTGATTCTGGTTGTTTAAATCGTGTGAGGCTCGATTGACCGTACCTAATGTCACTAATCCTCAACTCTCGTGTATTGGCTTAATAGACCTGGTATGGAATTGCAATTTCACCTTCTTAGATTCAATTCAAACCTAAGTTCTTGATCCCGTTTACTAAAGGTATCCACTATTCTTTCGACTAATGGAAATTTCACCTTTCGGCTACTATTGATCTCACCTCTCGGTTCTCAGATCTACCTCATTTACTTAACCTAATTCACAAGATACATGAAGACCAAATTACAAAAAGAAATGCCATAAGCAATCAATAGTAGACAATCAAGAATCAATCAAGCAATTTAGGTCAAGCAATTTCATTAATACAAGAATCAAGAAACACGAATAACAATTCAGATTCAATCAACATTCATTATCAAGCAAAGTTTTGGATTACATCTAAATCCCTCAAAACTGAAAATCTACTCAAACATGATCAAAGATAAAAGAAAAGAGATAGAGATAGAGCAAATCATGATGGAGGAGAAGAGAATCGAAGAGGATCAAGCTTCAATCGAGATCTTGGCCGAATTCCACCTTTGCTCCAGTTCTCCTCTGTCGCGCGCCAAACCAGGAGCTTCAAATCTCCGATCTCCTCTGTCTCTGTCTGTGGAAATTGATTTCTGGATGTTCAAATCGCGCAGGCCCAGCTCTTTATATAGAAAACTTACTGGGCTACAATTGGGCCTGGCGCAGTTAATTCAACGCGACCCGCATGGCTCCGGATGCGACCCGCGTCGGGTTGGGTCTAGTGCGCGCTGTGAGGGTCGCGTCTGAGGTCGCGCTGGGCTGTGATGCGACCCGCGTCAGGTTGGATGCGGCTCGCATGGAGTATGTCAAAACTCTGCTCTTTTGCTTGTTTTCGCCCATTTCCTGCAAAGTGATAACCAAAACACAGCAGTACCATATTCTATTGATATTTAATGTAAACAGTGCCATTTAATGGTTCAAACCATCATGTCTGGTTTGGAAATGGGTCGAATAGATCTAATAGTGAGACATCAAACTCCCCCAAGCTTAACCTTTGCTTGTCCTCAAGCAAATCATGCTTTCATACCGGGTTTGGATTTTAAATGCAAGTTAAGTTCCTAAATGTGAAAATTTACCTGATTTGCTTCAATTAAAAACCTAAAGAATCTTTTTGCTATGGTTTGGACTTCCCTTGGTCAGTTTTGATTCACCTCACAAATTGATTAACAAAACTTCAAACTCTAAATGTTTTTAAAACTTGCAAAGTTGATCACTCGAACTTATCAATTTATCATTATTTCACTAAACTTATGCCTTCGTTTGTAAAGATTTTTTTTTCTTTTTCGCCCCCCCAAGCTTGGAACAAGCTTAGGTCAGAAAGATGCGGACTTCGTGTGTTGATATGTGCAAAAGTTCTTCTCTTTTTTATTTTATTTTATTTGGGAGACGAGCTCAAAGGCGCCCCTTTAGGACTTATTGCCAGTACTCTTATTTTCTCCGTCTTTTCATTTTCTTTTCTCTCTTTTATTTTTTTCTTTTTCTTTTTGCACACACCATGAATACACACATCCACTAGTGTTCATTCACACCAATGAATATCACAACCTTTCTTTGTTTTAAATCCCTATTTCCCTATTTGAAAGGCACAGTTCGGTTTCTAAATGTTATTTCGATGTTCAAGAATTCAACTTTGCAAATCTCAAAACATTTGTTCCTAATCCGTCTTGTTTGGTCAATTGTGAGGTTAGTTTTAATTTCCCAAGGTCATCCTAATCATATAAAAATTTCAAATAGGTCCCTAATTTCAACAATCAAGTAAATTTTTCACCTATAAATGCAAAGAAATGCAAAGAAAAGTAAATATGACCTAAGTAAATCTAAGTAAAATCAAAATAAATCATAAAACATAAAAGTCTCCCCCCAAGCTTAGCCTGAGCATTGTCCTCAATGCTTCAAGACTAAAAGATAAAGAAAAGTAAAAGTAGAGGGGAAAGAAAACATACCCGCTCACTCGTCCTCAGAATCGTACCATCTCCAGTCGCGCAACTCATCCTCAATCGCGCCTACCCGTCTGGAGATGGTAAAGGGCATCACCCTGCTCACGCCGCATGTCATAGAGGAGGCTGTAGACATCATGAATGGTGGGCTCAGGTATGGGAGGAGGATAGGAGGGGCCAGCAGAAGAAGTGGAGGGACCAGCTGCATGGGAGGTGGAGGCGTGGAACTGCGCAGGTGGCATGAAGGCATCGGCCATGTCGACATCACCATAGGAGAGCGGTGCTGTGGCTGAGCAAGAGGTGGTGGTGGTGGTGGTGGTGCCTGCTCAGCTGGCTGTGGTCGAGGGAACAGCCAAGTAGTCTCGTCCGTAAAAGAGATAGGTGATGGAAGAGGCAACTCGTGCTGGCTACCATCCTGCAGGCGCCAAAAATACCGGGTACTGTGGCCGGCCGGACCTCGCGTGATCCTGATGAAAGTCGCCTGCTGGAAGGCCCTGGCATCCATGATGATCGGGCCCCGAGAGAGAGTGAAGCCGGCGAGCGATACGCCAAGCTGCTCGGCAATGAAAGTGACGTATGCACCAATGTGAATCGAGCCTCCTATCTTCTTGACTTGCTGAATAGCAAGCCAGTGACGGACCATAATGAGCATCAGATCGGGCCGCTCTAGAGACTCCTCGGGGCGGAGCATGAAGTCCATCAGTGCGAGGTCCTCCTCATTGGCACGTGCAGCTGTCTCGCCACGTGCAAAAATGGTATTGGCAAGAGTACGCTGGATGCAACGCAGCACAGGGTGAGGTATGGCGGTGCTCCTGTACTGGTTGCTCGTGGCAACCTCCATCCCAGTGATCAGACGCCAGAAATGGTCTCTGTCAACGCCCTCGCGGAAGTGAAGAGAATCGGTGCTAGGGTCAGGGGCAAATCCAAACCACTCGCGCAACTGGGAGATAGGCACTCGGCAAATCCCGTTGCGCAATCGGAATCTGATATATGGCTGGTTTTCGTCGTCCCACTTGAGCCTGAGAGAAGAGAGGAACTCAAGCGTGAGCTCCTGGTAGGACGAAATCCTCGTACACTCCAAACGCCTGAAGAGTGTCCTGGTAGGACGAAATCTGATATATGACTGGCCCAGAAAGTGGGAGTAAACCCGATCCTCTCTGTGAGGCGGACGAAATCCTCGTACACTCCAAACGCCTGAAGAGTGTCGAAATCGACTCGGCGAGTGTTTTCAAACTTGCGCTGCTGCAAGATGTGGGTGTACTGATCGGCAGGGGTGGTGGACTCATCAGAGTAATACTCCACCTCGGGAGACTCGGCACAAGGGACGGAATGGGAAGAATGACGAGAAGAAGAAGAAGAAGATGAAGAAGAGGAATGAGGAGTGGAATGATGAGAAGAAGAAGGAGTACCGTCATTGTGCGAGGCCGAAGCGGGAGAAGGTGTGCGTGCAGGCGGTGGGAATTGGGCACGGAGAGCGGCTTGCCTCTGCTCGTGCTGGCGTTTAGAGCGGCGTTCGCGGCCAGGATACATGCTACTGTCTCTTCTGACTCGGTGTGACGCGGGACGCGTAGGGTTTGATGCAGCTCGTGGGGTTTGACGCGGGTCGCAAGGGTTCGGACGCGAGTCGCGTGGACTGGTACTGGGCTGGTTAGGGTTGCTAACGGGTACCAAAGCGGGTCACGTGAGTGTGGGTGCGAGTCGCGTGGGATGGTACCGATTTGGTCGGTCTGGTTAGAGTGGGAACCGGGTACCAGAGCGGCTCGCGTGAGGGTGACGCGGGTCGCGTTGGATGAACCGAAGTCAGGTTAGGGTTGCAATACCGACGAAGAAGAAGAGAGAAAAACAAGAAGAACTTACCTGTGTAGTCGGTGGCGTCGGCGGAGAAGGAGGAGAGGAAGGAGAGACGGTTGACGGAGCAAGGTCGGCGGAGAGGGAGGCACCTGGGGGCTTGCATCGGCTGAGAAGGAGGAGAAGGAGAGAATCGTCGGCTGGGAAGGAGAAAGAAGGAGAATGGACGCGGGTTAAAAAGAGGCTCCGCATCGTTTCGATGCGCCCATTCAATGCGGCGCCATTTCGCATTGACGCGGGTCGCGTCAAGTATCACGCGGGTCGCATGACACATGGTCGCATGGACTCACACGGGGCGCGTGACAGATGATGCGGGTCGCGTGGAATCCCACACGGGTCGCGTCAGGGTTCTCTTTTTGAAATTTTGTAAAGTCAAAACAAATAAAAATGAAATGAAAACCGAAAAGAACGTCTAACTAATCAAAATGCAAGTAAACAAACAGGCTTGGGTTGCCTCCCAAGAAGCGCTTGTTTTAGGTCTCAAGCTCGACCTTCCTTTTGCTAATCTTCGACTGGGGCGGATCAGACAGATCCTGCTCGAAACGCTCGTTGTGTGGATGATCTGCAATGTAATGCTTGAGTCGCTGCCCATTACCTTGAAGGTCCCGCACTCTTCATTCCCAATGTCGATTGCACCAAAAGGGTACACTTTCCGCACGACAAAGGGACCGGACCACCTCGATTTCATTTCCCAGGAAAGAGTCGCAATCTCGAGTTGAACAAAGTACAAGATCACCTTGGAAGTCACGAGTCGTGATGCGCTTGTCATGAAGCCGCTTGGTCTTTTCCTTGTAGATCCTCGCATTCTCGTAAGAGTGCAATCGCATCTCCTCCAACTCATGCAGGTCGAGGATCGCTTTTTCCAGCTGCTTGCATGTCCATGTTGACGGCTCGCGTGGCCCAGAACGCTTTGTGCTCGATTTCACTGGTAAATGACACGGTTTCCCGTACACCAGTTTGAAAGGGCTCATCCCAATCGGGGTCTTGAAGGCGGTTCGATAGGCCCAGAGTGCGTCACTCAATTTCAGAGACCAATCCTTTCTCGTCCTTGCCACAGTCTTCTCCAAGATTGATTTGATTTCCCTGTTGGAGATTTCTGCTTGGCCGTTGATTGAGGATGGTAAGAGGTCGTCACTTTGTGCGTCACCCCATGACGTCTCAGGAGATTGTTGAATTGTCGTTTATGAAATGTTTCCCTCCATCACTGATGACAGCTCGTGGGACTCCAAAGCGAGGGAAGATGACGTCGTTGAACAATCGTTTCACGGCACTCGAATCTGCCTTTCGACATGCCACTGCTTCCACCCACTTAGACACATAGTCCACCGCAACCAGGATGTACTCATACCCGATGAAGGTGGGAATGGTCCCATGAAATCGATTCCCCACACATCGAAGATCTCTACCTCGAGAATGGAATTGAGAGGCATCTCGTTGCGTTGGGAAATGTTCCCGGTGCGTTGGCAATTGTCACAAGTTTCGACCAAGGCCTTTGCATCCTTGAAGAGAGAAGGCCAAAAGAAGCCAGATTGCAAGACCTTGGCGGCTGTCTTGGAGAAAGAAGCATGGCCTCCATAGGCAGATGAATGGCAGTGCTCAAGGATAGAGCGTGACTCCTCTTGTGGCACACAGCGTCGGAAGATGCCGTCGACTCCTACCTTGAAAAAAAGGCTCGTCCCAGAAATAGTATTTGCATCAGATTTGAGCTTCTTCCTTTGTTGGTAGGTCATGGTGTGAGGCAGAATCCCGGAAGCGATGAAATTTGCAATGTCGGCATACCAAGGGTCTGATTGGTTGCTTGCGCGGGTCGTGTCGACGGCATTGAGTGCGGAGGCAGAGAAGAGTTGTTCATCAGGGAACGAGTCATTGATTGGCAAGTTGGCAGAGCCCTCATCCTCCAAACGAAGTCTGGAAAGATGGTCAGCCACAGTGTTGTCGACTCATTTCTTGTCCCTGATCTCAAGATCGAACTCTTGCAAGAGAAGAATCCACCTGATCAATCACGGTTTGGCGTCCTGTTTGCTCAACAAATACCGAAGGGCGGCATGGTCGGTGTAGACAATGATCTTGGAGCCAACCAATACGACCTGAACTTGTCGAGAGCGAACACAACAGCGAGAAGTTCCTTCTCAGTTGTTGTGTAGTTCATCTGGGCAGGATCTAGCACCTTGCTAGCATAGTAAATAGCACACGGCTTCTTGTCTTTCCTTTGCCCCAGAACCGCTCCAACAGCGTAGTCGCTCGCGTCGCACATGATCTCAAAAGGAAGAGACCAGTCAGGTGGTTGCAATTGGTGCTGAGATGAGAGCTTCCTTCAATCGGAAAGATTTGACACAATCTTCAGTGAAAACGAATTCAGAATCTTTGACGAGTAGATTGGTCAGCGGTTTTGATGAACCGGCGGTAAACCTGCGTGTCCAAGAAAGCTTCGAATCCCCTTGACGTTTGTCGGAATCTCGAGTTTCTCAATCACCTCGATCTTGGCTTTGTCAACTTCAATGCCTTTGGAGGTCACAACATGTCCAAGGACAACGCCAGTTTGGACCATGAAGTGACACTTCTCCCAATTCAGAATGAGGTGGACTTCTTCACACCTTTTCAGGATCTTGCACAGTTGGTAAACAGGATCAAACATGCGCCATACACAGAAATCATCCATGAAAATCTCAACCTCTCTCTCGATGAAATCAGAAAGATGGCCATCATGGCCGCTGAAAGGTTGCTGGCGCATTGCAAGACCAAATGGCATCCTACGGTATGCGTACGTACCGTAGGGACAAGTGAAAGTGGTCATCTCTTGGTCTTGGGTGAATCGGAATTTGGAAGAAACCCGAGTAACCATCCAAATAACAAAAATAAGAATGGTTAGCGAGCCTTTCCAAAGCTGGTCAACGAATGGCAGGGGAAGTGATCTTTGCGTGTGGCTGCGTTGAGTTTCCTGTAGTCGATGCACATTCGATAACCGTTCACCACTCGAGTTTGAATCAACTCTTCTTCTCGTTCCTCACCACTGTCGTACCACCTTTCTTCGGTACCACATGAACTGGGCTCACCCACTTACTGTCAGAGATAGGGTAGATGATACCGGCGTCCAGAAGCTTGAGAATCTCTTTCTTGACTACCTCTTTCAGATTGGGGTTGAGCCGTCTTTGGTGTTCAACCGATGGCTTGTGGTCGTCCTCCAGGAAAATCCTGTGTGAGCAAATGGATGGACTGATCCCCTTCAGGTCATTGATCGAATACCCGATTGCGCCTCGATGAAGCTTCAGTTTCTCCAAGAGTTTGGCGGTTTGATCGGGATTCAAATTTGCATTCACAATGACGGGGAAGAGTGATCTGGACCGAGGAACTCATACCGGAGTTGGCTGGTAGAGGCTTGAGTTCAGGAGTTGGCCCCTTTGTCTGGGTCTGGATGCGGGTCGCATCACCTGGCATGCGGGTCGCATCAAGTGAAATGGCATCGCGTGCTGACCTATCCGACTCGCTTCCTTCTGTTTCCAGGTCCTCAGACCATGGATGCGGGTCGCATCGCATGGAGTGCGTGTCGCATCAGAAGGCGTGCGGGTCGCATCAGGATGTATGCGGGTCGCATCAGATCTTCCAGGTCAGCCATTGCACTTCTGCTCCACAGACTTCTTTCAATTCGCTTCCTTCATCTTGGTCGCTCAAAATTCAGCGTGTCATTCATGCTCTGATGGATCCGATCGAGAAAGTAATCCTCTACCAAACTTGTCAAGCATTTGTCGAGCACATCAACTCGGAACAAGATTCGGTTGAAGGATACTTCATGGCTCGATCAATTTGGAACACACTCTCTCTCCTCCAAAGTTCAAGGTCAGTGTTCCTTGAGACACATCGATGATTGCACCTGCGGTCCGAGGAAAGGTCGTCCCAAATGATGGGGACTTCCTTGTCCTCCTCCATCTCCATGACTACAAGTCAACAGGGACAAAGTAACGTACCGACCTGAACCAGTACGTCTTCCACTATGCCAAGTGGCAATCGTACCGAGGAGTCTGCCAGCTGTAATGTCATTCGCGTCGGCCTGAGCTCTCCTACTCCCATTCGATCGAAAATTGTGCGTGGCATGAGACTCACGCTTGCCCCCAAGTCGCATAGAGCTCTCTTGATCGTGGCCTTCCCGATGATGCAAGGAATGAAAAACTTCCCGGGGTCGTTCAGTTTGGGAGGTAGGTCGCTCTTCAGAATGGCACTGCACTGCTCCGTCAGTTTCACCGTTTCTTTCCCCCCAAGCTTCGTTTGTTGGATAAGATATCCTTCAGGAATTTGGCGTAAGAGGGCATTTGGGTCAAGGCCTCGGTGAATGGAATCGTGATGTGCAGCCCTTTCAGGACTTCTGCGAATTTGGCGAATTGTGCGTCCAGTTTGGTCTCAGCTAGTCTTCGGGGAAAGGGCACGTGGCCTGTATGGTGGAGGTTTCTTAGCCTCTTTCTTCTTCCCGTTGTCAGCTTCTCCCACCGCGGGTCGCGTCCACAGCTTCTTCAGGTGATGGTGCGGGTCGATCTGGCTTGGTATGACCTGGATCCACATGTTCTTCCGTGGGTGACGCGGGTCGCGTCTCAGTGATGCGGGTCGCGTCAGATGGAGTCTTTCATGATCTATATAGTTCTATCTACTAGTTGTCTTTCATGATCTATAGTTGTTTTTCATACTCTTGTAGTTGTCTTTCGTCTTGTACTAGTTGCCTTTCATGATCTATTGGTTGTCTTTCATCTTCTTTTTGTTGTCTTTAATCTTCTACTATTTGTATTTCATCTTCTTCTAGTTGTCTTCATCTACTACTGATTGTCTTTCATGTTCTATAATTTGTGTTTCATATTCGATCGGTTGTCCATAATCTACTACTGGCTGTATTTCATATTCTTCTAGTTGTCTTACATCTTGTACTATTGTCTTTAATGTTCTATTGGTTGTATTTCATCTTCTTCTCATCGTATTTCACCTTCTAGTTGTCTTTCATTTTGTACTAGTTATTTTTCATCTTCTTATGTTTGTCTTTCATCTTCTTCAAGTTGTTTTTCATCTTCTTCTAGTTATCTTTCATCATCTTCAAATTGTATTTCATGGTGTTATAGTTTTCTTTTATCTTATTCTAGTTGGCTTTCATCATATAATGATTGTCTTTCATTTTCTACTTGTTTACTTTGATCTTCTTCTAGTTGTCTTTTGTCTTCTACATGTTATCTTTCATATTCTTTTAGTTGTCTTTTATGTTCTTCTAGTTGTCTTTCATCAACTTCTAGTTATTTTTCATGCTCTTCTAGTTGTTTTTCATATTCTTGTAGTTGTCTTTAATCTTCTGATGGTTGTTTTTCGTCTATTTTCTAGTTGTCCTTCATGTTATACTGGTTGTCTTTCATCTACCACTGGTTGCCTCTCATCCTCTTATAATTGTATTTCATTTTCTTCTAGTTATTATTCATATTCTATTAGTTGTTTTTCACCTTTTTCTAGTTGTCTTTCATTTACTACTAGTTGTATTTCATATTTTTCTAGATGTATTTGACATTCTTCTAGTTGTCTTTCATCTTCCTCTAGTTATCATTCATGATATTCTAGTGGTCTTTCATGATCTTCTTCTTGTTTTTCATGCTTTTATAGTTGTCTTTCATCTTATTCTGGTTGTCATTCATCTTCTACTCGTTGACTTTCATCTTCTTTTAGTTCTCTATCATCTTCCTCTAATTTTCTATCATGTTATTATAGTTGTCTTTCATCTTCTTCTTCTTATATTTCATGATCTTCGAGTTGTCTTTCATCTTCTTCTAGTTGTCTTTCATCTTTTTATGGTTATCTTTCATCTTCTTCTAGTTGTCTTTCATCTTCTTATAGTTGTTTTTCATTCTCTTCTAGTTTCTTTAGTGTTGTACTAGGTGTCTTCATGATCTACTGGTTGTCTTGATCTTCTTCCAGTTGTCTTTCATCTTCTTCTAGTGTTTTTTCCTGGTGTTATAGTTGTATTTTATCTTATTCTACTTGTCTTTCATTATGTAATGATTATCTTGCATTTTCTACTTGTTTTCTATGATCTTCTTCTAGTTGTCTTTATCTTCTACAAGTTCTATCATATTCGTCTAGTTGTCTTGTATATTCTTCTAGTTGTCTTTCATCAACATCTAGTTGTATTTTAATTGTCTTCTAGTTATTTTTCATCTTCTTGTAGTTGGCTTTCATCTTCTGTTGGTTGTTTTTCATTTTTTCCTTGTTGTTCCTTCATGTTATACTGGTTGTCTTTCATCGACCACTATTTGTCTTTCATCTTATTCTAGTTGTATTTCATGTTCTTCTAGTTGTCTTCATCTAATACTGGTTGTCTTTCATGTTCTATAAGTTGTCTTTCATATTCGACTGGTTGTCCATAATCTACTACTGGTTATATTTCATAATCTTCTAGTTGTATTTCATCTTGTACTGTTGTCCTTAATGTTCTATTGGTTGTATTTCATCTTCTACAAGTTATTTTTCATCTTCCTCTTGTTGTATTTCATCTTCTAGTTGTCTTTAATCTTCTACTAGTTGGTTTTGAACTTCTTCTACTGTATTTTTGGTCTACTGATTGGCTTTATCTTCTTCAAGTTGTCATTCATGTTCTACTGGTTGTCTTTCATCTACTACTGGGTGTTTTTATCTTCTCTATTTGTCTTTCATTTTCTTCTAGTTGATTTTCATCTTGTACTGATTATCATTCATGTTTTACGGGTTGTATTCATCTTCTTCTAGTTGTCTTTCATTTGTACTAGTTATTTTTCATCTTCTTATGTTTGTCGTTCATATTCTTCAAGTTGTTTTCCATCTTCTACTAGTTGTCTTTCATCTTCTTCTAGTTGTTTTCCATGGTGTTATAGTTGTCTTTTATCTTCTTCTTGTTTTTTCATACTTTTATAGTTGTCATTCATCTTCTTCTGGTTGCCATTCATCTTCCACTCGTTGTCTTTCATCTTATTTTAGTTGTCTATCATTTTCCTCTAGTTTTCTATCATGTTATTATAGTTGTCTTTTATCTTCTTCTTCTTCTTGTATTTCATGATCGTCGAGTTGTTTTTCATCTTCTTCTAGTTGTCTTTGATCTTCTTATAATTGTCTTTGATCTTCTTCTAGTTATCTTTAATCTTCTACTAGTTGTCTTTCATCTTCTTCTAGTTGTCTTTCATTTTATACTAGTTGTTTATCATGGTCTTCTAGTTGTCTTTCATTTTCTTCTAGTTGTTTTCATGGTGTTATAGTTTTCTTTTTTCTTATTCTAGTTGTCTTTCATCATGTAATGATTATCTTTCATTTTCTACTTGTTTTATTTGATCTTCTTCTAGTTGTCTTTTGTCATCTACATGTTATCTTTCATATTCTTTTCGTGGTCTTTCATGTTCTTCTAGTTTGTCTTTCATCAATTTCTAGTGTTTTTCATGCTCTTCTAGTTGTTTTTCATAGTATTGTAGTTGTCTTTAATCTTCTGATGGTTGTTTTTCATCTTTTTCTAGTTGTCATTCCATGTTATACTGTTCACCAACCACTGGTTGTCTTTCATCTTCTTCTAATTGTATTTCATTTTCTTCTAGTTTTTATTCATATTCTATTAGTTGTTTTTCACCCTTTTTCTAGTTGTCTTTCATTTAATACTATTTGTATTTCATATTTTTCTAGATGTATTTGACCTTCTTCTAGTTGTCTTTTGTCTTCCTCTAGTTTCTTTCATGATATTCTAGTTGTCCTTTCATGATCTTCTTCTTGTTTTTCATGCTTTTATAGTTTGTCTTTATCTTCTTCTGGTTGTTATTCATCTTCTACTCGTTGTCTTTCATCTTCTTTAGTTCTCTATCATCTTTTTCTAATTTGCTATCATGTTATTATAGTTGTCTTTCATCTTTTTCTTCTTACATTTCATGATCTTCGAGTTGTCTTTGTTCTTCTTCTAGTTGTCTTTCATCTTTTTATAGTTGTCTTTCATCTTCTTCAATTGTCTTTCATCTTCTACTAGTTGTCTTTCTTCTTCTTTTTGTTGTCTTTCATCTTCTTATAGTTGTTTTTCTACTCTTCTAGTTTTCTTTCGTCTTGTACTAGTTGTCTTTCAGATCTACTGGTTGTCTTTGATCTTCTTCCAGTTGTCTTTCATCTTTTTCTAGTTGTTTTTCAGGTGTTATAGTTCTATTTTATCTTATTCTACTTGTCTTTCATCATGTAATGATTATCTTTCATTTTCTACTTGTTTTCTTTGATCTTCTTCTAGTTGTTTGATCTTCTACAAGTTATTTTCATATCTTCTAGTTGTCTTGTATGTTCTTCTACT
This sequence comes from Carex kokanica, assembly GCA_025461125.1. NCBI lineage: Eukaryota > Viridiplantae > Streptophyta > Magnoliopsida > Poales > Cyperaceae > Carex > Carex kokanica. The sequence goes on along the minus strand of JAJGRX010001298.1, from coordinate 10,716 downwards.
TGTCTTTCATCAACATCTAGTGTTTTTCATTTTCTTTGGATAAGATAGTGTATCTTTGAAGCGCCTTCTACGAATGTGTGTATGCTTCCCAAACCACCAAACTAATAAAAAAATTGTCATCATTTATTATTAAAAACTAAATTTCTGTTCAAAGTTTTTTAACTAAGGACAAAGGTAAGACTTTTTTAATGAGAAGTCACAAGTTTGAAATTCAGTAAGACTTTTTCACGTGGCTTAATTTCCAACTTTGTGAGCGGTAGTTCAGTTTGCTAGGAAAAATATTCTAGAACCGGTGGTTATCCAAAGTCGAACTTTATTATAAAAATACTAAATTTGTGACAACGCAGAAAAAAAAAAAAAAGGCACAAGTTTATTTTTTATCCAATATTCCATGAGTATTTTATACATTGCATAAAATTCCATTATATAAAATCATTAATACTTGTTAAAGTTTCAAATAGTAATTATGTTTGATTAAATATCACTTATGTTATTTTTAATTTTGTATATTATTTTTCAGTAAATTTGATACATTTGAACAGGCATGGTTGTTGCCGTATTTTCGTATCATATTTGTTGTATCATTGTTGTAAGACTTTTATATTGTGAAATTAATGTGGTATGGATGTTATTGATATTGTATGTGATGTGCACACGCCTTACGTGTAAATACGTGATGGGTTGTCTCGGGGTATGACACTAAATTTCATGTTGTAGCGTAGAAAAAGGAAGAACCACAAGGTTCGACGAGTATTATATATATACATGGCATCAAATTCCATTAATGAACACTAACTTCATATTAATCATAAATTAAGTAAATTTTAATCTACACAAACCATTCGTATATACACCTTTTGAAATAAGTACTATTGTATAATATAATTAAATTTTCACAATGAAATTTAATTTGCAATATATTAACGTATCATATTAGGATACAATAATTAAACCATGTACTCTGGTATCAATTTCTTATACTTATCAACATTGAACTCTTATAGTTATATAATATACAATTACAATAATAATAATAATAATTATTATTATTATTATTATTAACAATAGTAATAGGTGAATTGTACATTCGGAACGAAGGAGGGACGTGATTTCAATTCAATTTAGTTGAAATGGATTTCATAGAGATGTATTGATATCAAATGTTTTAGATCCAAAAGAGAATCTTAAGGTGAAATATTCATTAACCGAGAGCCTTCATAATTAAATAGCTATGTCAGCTACAACCTGCAAATAAACAACATGAAACTAAACTCTGCCTGTTAAGGTTCGTACCAGCCCTTAATTAATTAGGCCCTAAATTTCCATACTGACTTAACTTGGCGACGTTTAATATTGAAGGAGGGTGGGGAGACCGACGTTTAGTTTATGAATAATTTAATCATAGGTAGACTAACTTTGTTTGAATTCCTCCTGCAATAATTAGGTCATGCCATTAGATTAGAGCTGGTGAAGATCCTATCGCTCTCCAACTTCTATCTTCCAGCTAAGCATTAATTTTTTTTATCCCATTTGAAGGGAACATAACAAAATCCCATTAATCAAGGAAACGAATAATTCAGACCTAATTGTTTTTCACATGTGCCAGAGGATGCTTTATATTCATTCTGCAGCTCATCTCTGCCACCAACTCTTTAGTTCCAAAACCCCCATTCTCAACATATCCATCTCCCTTCCTCCGAGCACTAGCTGCAGCTCTCTCATAATTAGTAGGTAGCAGTACCTAAATTGTGAAGAACATTTTGTTTGACTTATTTTTTTAGCTTATTGTTATATTTTATTTATATTTATACTCTATACAACGAACAAATAATATATAGTTAAAACTTGAGTCCAAGTACTACAAAACATATCGGATAGGCTTCAAAAGATGCATCCACACCGTTCACAAATCAATATATTTCATGAGTAATATGCTTAATTACACACAAAAAATTATAATTTTTTTATGGTATATGAACGGATATGTATTTAATAGAAGTTTAATTAAATAATCAATATATTATTTAAAGCTTTATATTATGACATATATTAAATGTAAAATCAAAATCGTTTTATGGGACGAATTTTTATTCACCAATTCAAAATAGTATAAAAAACATAGCATCGCTTCATTGAACGGTTAGGATAATTAAGTTGAGACCAATTTCTTTGTATCTCAACGCTCTTGTTAGCTATGGATATCTTACTATATTAATTACTACCTCTTTTGCCAACGAGAATGCTACAGCGTAGGGATCGTTTAACGTGAAGCACGCATTAGAGAGAGAAAGATATATATATATATATATAGAGAGAGAGAGAGAGAGATGGGCTATTGTGCTTTGCAAAGTAAAGCGAACGTTTTACTTCAGGCTCGTTTTCGGATTTTCAAAGTCCAAACTGTTAGATGTTCAATCTATATTAAATCTGCTTGCAGACCAAAATTTTACATTTTTTGAAATTTATTTATTATTTATTAAGCCACTTTGAAAATTGCTGATCAATCTATATATTTTGGATTTTTTTTTACTATTACTTCCCAAAGCACTATAGATATAGTATGGCTAACGCGCTTCCTCTAGTATTTCAACAATATGTTTCTGGTCTCCAAAATTTATCGAATTGGATTCAAACGACAAATCCAAACCGTTCAAACCAATATCCTTAACGAGAGCTTCGTTTCATATATATATTTTTAATTTTCGAATTAATTTACTATCAAGTCAAGTGGTGAAAAAAATGAATAAAATAGTGTATTAAAATGCACACACAATCCGTCATATTTTGTCCGCTTGACTCGATAGATAATAAATTCGAAAATTAAAAAAACTTATATAGAAACGAAGCTCTAATTAAAAGATTGATTTGAACGGTTTGGATTTATCATTTGAAGCCGATTTAATACATAGTAAAAAAAAATACAAGAGTTACATAAACTGAAAAAGGAAAAATGAAAACAAGGTAAAAAGGAAAAGGAAAAATGAAGACCAACTTTTACTATATGCGAATATATATGCTCTAAACAATTGATACATCATTTACTAGGAATAAGTCTATCTCATCAAATCTATTAGTAAAACAACAAATAATATATACATAATTATGCAAAATTATTTTCCCTTTTATATCTTTCTATTTGCTCGTGTGTTAATATTTTATTCTGCGCAAGTTAAAAATAAAAAATAAAAAGTCGGTTTTTGTTTGATAAGCAAAACAACAAAAATGAAACTAATGAAGTCCCAATATATACAATATTGTCTATGAAATTGATTGGCTATTTTTTATATAATTTTGCCATTTATTATTTAATAACTCACGCCTCACTGATTGCAATGCTGCATCCACCGCCTTGAATAATTTGGTAACCTCGTTTCTTTGGATAAGATGTGGATCTTTAAAAATAAATGTCTGTTATAAAATAAATATAAAGAGAAAAAACAATATAGGAAGAACAAATAAAAGATGGCAATCTCTTATTCATACATTTCTCATGTGTACAATACAAGATTACAAAGCCTCTATTTATAGGCTACAAATTGTAAATGAAAAGTCATTACAATAATAAATAAGACATTGAAGTCTAAATAGTAGTGAATATGAATTCCAATGGTAGTGGGAGTAGTGGAGGAATTAATATTGGGAGTTATGGACATCCACATTAATAATTTTATTCATAACACTCCCCCTTGGATGTCCATTATATAAGAATATGCCTCATTAAAACCTTACTAGAAAAAACCCTATGGGATAAAAACCTAATGAAGGAAAAAGAGTACAATTCCTTTTAATATACAACTACAACCTTACCAGGAAAACCCAGTGGGAAAAACCATGGTAAAGGAAAATATAGTGCATATTACCTCCCCTCATGACAACATCAATCAAGATTTTTAAGTCGATGAACTCCAATATTACGAACTAGTTTTCGAATATTGCATTAGGGATCGCCTTAGTGAATTAATCTACTAGATTTTCACTTGAACAAATTTGCTGAACAATAATAACATTATTATCTTAGAGATCATGTGTGAAAAAGAACTTTAATGAAATATATTTTGTTCTATCTCATTTAATGTATCATTACATTAATTGAGTAATACATACAATATTATCTTAATATATGATCGTCAGGATCATTTCTCCATAAGACAAACCACATGTCTAATGAATGTGTTGAATCATATTTAACCAAACACATTTTCGACTTGCTTCGTGTATTGCTAAAATTTCTCAGAATTAGCGAAGTATATATTTAATTTCATTCCAATGTCTTCGCGTGGGATAAGAATCTTGCTAATAAATTTACAGCAAATGATATATCAGATCTTATATGTCCAGCAAGATACATAAATGCTACTATTGCACTAAGATATGGTACTTCAGAACCAATTAGTTTTTCATCACTTTCTCAAGATCTAAAATTATTCACATCTAATGATCTTACATCCATCAGAGTGCTCATTGGATGTGATTTTATCCATATAAAATTATTTCAGCACTCTTGCAATATAATTTTCTTGATGTATAAAAATATCATTTTTTAAAATGTTCAGTTTGCAATCCAAGGCAAAATTTTGTTTTTCCAATATCTTTTATCTCAAATTCTTCCTTTAAATAATTTATCGCTTTTGGAAGCTCTTCAGGAGTTTCAATGATACTTACATCATTACATAAACAGCAATTATAACAAAATCATTTCCATATCTTTTCATAAAAATACATGGACATATCGTATAAATATTCACTTAGACGATTATACCATATGCGTCCAGATTGCTTTAATCCATATAAAGACTTATTCAATTTAATTGAATAATGTTCTCGAGAACCTAAATTACATGCTTCAGGCATCTTAAATCCTTCAGGGATTTTCATATATATATCATCTTAAATAGGCTGTAACAACATGCATTAGGCGCAAATCAAGTCCTTCATGGACTGCCAGACTAATTATGTACCGAAAAGTTGTTGCATCCACCACAAGTTGAGTATATCTCAAAATTTCACCTTTATCATTTTATTTTCGCATAAATACTCATTTATATCTTACTGGTTTTACACCTTCAGGTATTGGGACTACATGTCCAAAATCTTTTCATTTTTCAAGAGAGTTTAACTCTGCCTCAATTGCACCTTTAACATCTTGGCCAATCATTTCTTTGTTGACATTATTTAATAGACTTCGGGTCATGATCCTCAATATTTATTATATTTAGCACTATATTATATACTAAAATATTATTGACATCAATTTCATCTCGGTTCCATCTTATTCCATTCATGATATAATTTATCGAGATCTCTTCATTTTCATGAATTTCAGATACCTGAGTTTCTGCTGGAACTCCAATATTACTTATAATTTAATTCTCTTCTGGAGTTTTATCTGAAATTATCATATCCTCGACTTGACCATTTTCATTCTTTGCTCCTTTCTTTTTCGAGGATTTTATCCTTGGAACCAATTAATCTTCTACGCTTCATGCGTGTTATAATATCATTAGTTTGTCCAACAGGGACATCGACATTAAGTGGAGCATTAACAGCTGGTATATGTGTTTTGGTCACTTTCTTTGTAAATGCGTCTGGCATTTGATTAACTAATCTTTCCAAATGAATTATCTTTTAAACATCTAGTTCACATTCTTTAGTACGAGGATCAAAATGAGACAATGATAATTCATACTAATATTTTTTTTTTCAGCTGATTGTTTTCTCCCCCTAAGGTTGGGAATATTGATTCATCAAAATGACAATCGGCAAAACTAGCTGTGAAAAATTCTACCATCAATGGTTCTATATACTCTATTATATATGGAGATTCAAATTCAACATAAATTCCCAACTTTCTTTGATATCCCATTTAGTGCGTTGTGGTGGAGCAATTATAACATATATCGCACATCCAAAATTATTATATGGGAAATATTAGGTATGTGACTAAAAACCAATTATAAAGGGGAAGTTTTATAATAGCTTGTTGGCATGATGCGAATTAGTGTTGTTGCATGCAAAATAACATGTTCTCATTTTGTATATGAACATTAGCACATGATGTTCAACATCAATTCTAATAGACATGCATTATCTGAGAAGTAAATTCACCAGCATTGTCTAGATGTATATTCTTAATTAGACAATCATAAAATTATGCTCTTAATCAAATCAATTTAGCAATTAATCTCGCAAACGTCAGGTTGCGAGTTGATAATAAACACATATGTGACCATATTGTTGATGCATCAATTAAAACTATAAAATATTCAAATAGTTCACATGGTGGATATAGTGTTCCACAAATATCACATTGTATACATGTAGAAATAAAATAAAATAAAAATTCATCAGATTAAAGAATCTTCTGGTTCTTTAATGAATGTTCACATTAATTATCTATTATTTTTCGCATCATTATTGATCCGGAATGGCCCAACCGGTCATGCCAAACTATAAACATATTCTTATTTGTAAACTTCTGGTTTACAATAATATGTGCTTCAATTGTACTAATACATATGTAATACAAGCTGGAGGAAAACATAGGCAATTTTTTTCCAATATGCATTTTTTTTATCTGATATTATGCTAGTAATATAAAGATATTCAATATTTTCTTCATTGGTTGTCTCAACATGATACCCATTTGGGCGGATATCCTCAAATTCCTTTGAAACTTAGAAGAATATAATGCATTATCAATATAAATTTGTATTCCTCCATGTAATAAAAAGATTGCTCTTCCGGACCTTTCAATCAATTTGTACTACTCGAAATGGTACTTCCATTTACTTTTTACGTTACTAAATAAAATAAATACAATTATGCATACATTTGATGAAAATTGAGCTAAAAAAAATTGGACAAAAATATTTAAATAATTACCAATTAAAGCTTGTCATGATCAATTCCCAGCAGCTTATAACAATAATTTAACTTTGGCTAACATAATCAATTTTTATTTATTTATTTGGCCAATACATAAATTGCTATTTACCTAACAACATATTAACAATTAAAACTTTTATCAAATTTTATGATCAAGTAAATCAAAAATAAGTCTTATTTTAAAAAGTCCCCAAACCACAACATAATTATAGAGTCTAGGTCAACAGGTTTGAACAGATACCATGTTTGCTAATCCGGTCAAAATAAAGCTATTATATCCTTCAAAAGTACTAAATATTTTTTATTTCAAGTTATAAATATTTCAGAAAGAGAAATAAATGCACAATAAATAATTTATTGCACTGACAAAACAATATATATCTTCATTATCACGTTCATATCTGAGAGTTTGTCCATAAATTATTATCATATTATTTTCCACTTCTGGTGAAATGAAGACAAGAAATATACTCAAAATATTTCTAGAAATCTTCTTCAGGAAAATTAAACTATTAGAATAAAAATAACATGAACATGTTAAAATTGTATACTATGACAATTTTTTTTTAATACTATGGCTTCGGGCCAGTTGAATATACATTCGTTAATAAGAATATGATTGCGAATTCCAATACCATGGCTTCGGGCTATGAATCATAACTTCATGTTATTAATGCCATAACTTCAGATTATTAACATCATAACTTCAGGTTATGAAAAGGGAGATAAATAAAAAATAAAAGAATATGTAAATTGTATAAATAAATAAATTTAAATGTATTAATTACTTCAGGTTATAATAAAATATTTATTTAATAACTTCTGGTTATTTAATTGGTTGACTACGCAATGTAAAATTTAATTTGAAATAACTTCAGGTTATATTTTCATCCAATGACCTATAATAACTTCTGGTTATTATATTGATTCTAGATGAAAATTTCTAATAAAACTTCATGTTTTTAATTGGAAATAACTGCAGGTTATTATTCATCTAGTGGTCTATAATATCTGCTGATTATTATATTAATTTTATAATAACTGTTGGTTATTTTATACTAAAATTTCTAATAGAACTTTAGGTTATAAACAATTCTAATAATAACTTCAGGTTATTATTCTATTCGATTAATACGAACTTCGGGTTCTTGATAAACTTTTAGTTTCGATAATAACTTCAAGTTATTATTCCATCATTCACTTCAAGGAATGATTCTTATAAACTAAATAAATATAATAAAAAAAATTAAATGAAATTTAAATTAATGAAACGATATAATAATCAATCATATAAATTACTTACAGAATAACTTTGCAACTTCTTCCGAGCAAGATCTTCTTAATTTTTTCTTTAAATCTTCTTCAGGAAGATCTTCTTAATCATCTTTTGAAATCTTGAATGTTCAACTAGTAGAGCTCTCGTGCTGATAACGTGATTTATAACAAATAAATATAAGAAAAGAAACAATATAGGAAGAACAAAGAAAGATGCAATTCTCTTTATTCATACATTTCTTCATGGGTACAATACAAGATTAACAAAACCTCTATTTATAGGTACAAATTGTAAATGAAAGCTCATTACATAATAAATAAGATATTGAATTCTCAATAGTACGTGAATATTGAATTCCCACTGGTAGTGGGAGTAGTGTAGGATAATATTGGGAGTTAGGGATATCCATCATTAATAATTTTATCCTAACAATGTCATCCTTTGTTACTAATACAAAATTTCATGTATATGCAGAAAAAAAAAAACACAAGCTTCCGTTTTTATCCAGTATTTCAGAAGACTATTCATTAGTCGAAGCCTTCATAAGATACTCTCAGCTGGAGAACCGGTAACAAACCAAACTGATACTAAACAAAACTAATTACAATAAACGAACTAAATGATATATTTATTAATAATTTAAATTAGATTATTAAACAGACGATCAGATTTTGTGAATGTTTTATTGCAAGATCAGTAGGAAAGGGCGCAACCATTAATTTTGGGATGAAGATTGGGGGAGAAGGGATTTTGAAATTGAGGTTTCGTGCCTATACTGTCACACCCCGACAATGGGACCGACAACCCACTGCGCTTATCAGCGCAAGGCGATTTCTATCATCAAATAAATCACATGTATACATATACATTACCAATGACATAACTTACTTTTCATTGTTGCAAGTCCCACAGTCTTCAAGCTCGAAATCATATTTCCTTATCTTGTTTTGTACCTGGAACCCACAAAGTGGAAAGATGAGAGATAGAAAATCTCCCTATGCGGTATTCAGTTCCAGTCGAGTTATCTCAAGATTCAACCAACATAAACAAAATAGGACCAAGCACAAATAATAAAAGAGTAACACTAATAATCAAGCCAAATAAATAATTCACAACATGAAATGCTCGCATTCAAATAAAAGAAACAATACACACAAAATAATAATAACTGCAGCAACCATAAAAGAAACACTTAAACAAAATTCAATCTTTTTCCATGCATATGATATGATCATGAATCTTACTTAATGCACAAATGTTCTTGTAAAGCAATTCTTTTAACATTTCTATCTTGCGATCCAAATTAGACACTTTTCTGACTACGGGTCATGCGCTACCACGAATACAGCGCCTACACAATTTATGTTATGCGCATAACCTGAATTGTGCGCTTACCACGAATACGGTCCCTACGTGCCTTCAGTTATGTGCTTCCACGAATCAACGGCACCTACATAACTGAATCATGCGCTACCATGAATACATCGCCTACGCAATTTCTTTATGCACTTCCACGAATTAACGGCACCTACATAACAGAAATTACGCGCTTACCACGAATACAACGCCTATATGACCCCGGTCATGCGCTACCACGAAAAGACAGCCTACATGACCGGTCAAGTTTCCAAGTTCAATATTCAATCAATACATGACCCCAGTCATGCGCTACCACGAAAAGACAGCGCAAACATGACCGGTCAAATATCCAATTTAATATTCAATCAAGTGCACATATGACTATATGTTATTAATTTTATTCACTTACTATTCCAGTTGTCTTTCATAATCTTTTTCTTGTTTTTGATGCTCTTATAGTTGTGTTTCATCTTCTTCTGGTGTCATTCATCTTCTACTCATTGTCTTGCATCTTCTTTTAGTCGTCTTTCATTTTCCTCTAGTTTTCTTTCATCTTTTCTTCTAGTATTTCATGATTTTCAAGTTGTATTTTATCTTCTTCTAGTTGTCTTTCATCTTCTTATGGTTGTCTTTCATCTTCTTCTAGTTGTTTTTCATCTTCTACTAGTTGTCTTTCATCTTCTTCTAGTTGTCTTTCATATTTTTATAATTGTTTTTCATGCTCCTCTAGTTGTCTTTCGTCTTGTATTGGCTGTCTTTCATGATCTACTGGTTGTCATTCATCTTCTTCTTGTTGTCTTTAATTTTGTACTAGTTATTTTTCATCTTCTTATGTTTGTCTTTCATTTTCTACAAGTTGTCTTTAACCTTCTTCCAGTTGTCTTTCATCTTCTTCTAATTGTTTTTCATGGTGTTATAGTTGTCTTTTATCTTATTCTAGTTGTCTTTCATCTTGTAATGATTGTCTTTCATTTTCTACTTGTTTCTTTGATCTTCTTCTAGTTGTCTTTGATCTTCTACAAATTATCTTTCATATTCTTCTAGTTGTCTTTTATGTTTCTTTCATCAACTTCTAGTTATTTTCCATGCTCTTTAGTTGTTTGCATCTTCTTGTAGCTTTTCATCTTCTGATGGTTGTTTTTTATCTTTTTCTTGTTGTCTTTCATTTTATACTAGTTGTCTTTCATCTACCACTG
>JAJGRX010000105.1:0-58262 GCA_025461125.1 Carex kokanica | reverse complement strand
GATTGCTGTTTTGTTGAAAATATAGTTTTTGGCTGTTTTTTTGACTGGGCATGGCAGGACCGGGTCGGGTAAGGCAGCCCATGGGCCTGATCAGGCAGGCATGGGCATGGGGAAAAAGCCCATGGGCAGGCCGGGCATGGATTTCAAGGCCCATCAGATTGGGCCAGGCAGGTGGGCCATTAATTTTTAACGGGCAAGCCAGGCATAGGCTTAGCAAAATGCCTGTGGGCTCGGCCCATTGCCATCCCTAGGTTGGAGTTAGTAAAATCAGTACTATCCTCCTTACTAGTTTATTATATGACTTGCTTCCGGCTGACGAAATGGGTCATCAACAGAATCGATCGAATAAGAAGAGGATTATGGAGGAAGAGTAACATGAACGACAGATGCATGTCGCTAACCAATTGGCCAACAGCGTGCGTGCTTAAAAAATATGGTGGTCTAGGGATCTATAATCTGAATTTTGTTAATACGGCGCTGCTACTTCGATGGTGGTGGAAGGTGTATCATGATCCAACTAGCCTCTAGTTGGTAACGGTATATCGTTTCAGATTGAAGGGTAGGCATACCTCAGGTCCGAAAATTTGGAATGTCATGGGTTCCTTTTTCTGGTCCCAATTAAGAAAAATTAGAACACTCTTCAACTGGAGTACTTCTTGGACCGTGGGAGATGGGTCTACCTTTCATATTGGTATGACTCATGGGGAGGGATGCCCAGGGCGATTTCCAGAATACAGATGGCTCAAAAACCCACCATCTCACTTAAAAGATGCCTGGCCCTGTATACTAGAATTAAACCCGGATGAAACACAAGAGGAGGATTCCGTTATTTTTAGTAATGGCTTGGATACTATTAACTGGAAATGGGACAAAACAGGGTTGTACTCGGCCAAATCAATGTACAAGGTCTTTAGTGAAGGTGGAAGGATTAGATGGCATTTCAGCAGCATTTGGAAATGCAAGATACCGGCCTCGGTAAATTATTTTGCCTATCTAGTTCTTCAAGACAAGCTATCAACTAGGGAGAACTTGAGGAGAAGAGGGATGCAGGTGCCTATGAACTGCATTCTGTGTAGGAACTGTCCTATAGAATCAAGTCTACATATGCTATACCTATGCCCTTACTCGGTACATGTATGGTTCGAAATTTCACAAATAATAGGCAGATCACTCATGCAACCGGCCATGACGATTCAACAAATATGGGAGCGCTCTTCGAAGAAGGCAAATTGGACGGAACGATGTTATACAGACCTGGCTACCGAGTTTTATTTGCGTGACTTGGGCAATCTGGAAGCAGCGTAATGCGATGATCTTTGGAGGGCCGAGACTAACACCGGCAGCTCTAGCAGGAAGATGTGTTCAGGACATGAACTGTGGCTACGATATTGTTGAGAATAGTACCCATAAACATAGGTTTTTTTTAAGTTGGTGCAATTTTCTATTATTGCTACAGCCTTAGGCGATGGGTTTGTATTATAGGAATAGTTTTTTATTAGGCTGTGATGGATCTTGCACTGTAGTTTGTAACACCTACTCTATTAATTCAACACTTGTCAGCCTCTGACAAGATTTCAAAAAAAAAAAAAAAAAAGACATGACATGATAATTCGTTTAACTTATTTTGGAGGTCCTAACTTAATTTGTAGACATCTGTACTCTCTGGGACGTAAATGACAAATTAAATATTTTATTGTTAAATAAGTTTTCCTATTGCGTTTCCAAAAACAAAAGAAATATTATGTTGTTACACCATAAGCAGGTTCCTTAACACATATTGATGGGGAAAGTATATTTTATTTTATTTGTTTTTGCTCTTGGTTTTTCACGGGACCCACCAAAAACAGGGGTTGCATAAGAATAACAAAAAGTCAGGGTTACCGAGATCATTGTAGCCTGCACAGTCATAGATACGGTGTTTCTCCTCAAATGGACAACAATACACATGATCTCCCCTGAGATGGTATAGCTCCAGCTCTCTAAATGGCCGTAGCGGCTCTGGCGTTTGGCTTGGAAGATACACATGTAACAGATGTTTAGTGATGTGAAGAATCTTTTTTTTTAATTAAGGTGCCATTTAGAAGTTATAATTGTATAAGAGAGATCATGATATGATTCAGGTTTAATCATATATTGCATTTATTAAGTTACAAAGTGCAAACTATACCCAAAAGTTTATGATCAAGTATTCAAGTAGTGCTCCCATTTATACTCTATATTTGTTTACACTTGTACTTTTGCAAAGAAATTTCACCCCCCAATACTTGGACAAAATCACTATAGGGTTCACTTTAATCGGATTTGCTAGAGCTGCTCACACACAGCCTATCTCTGGGTAGTCTCAAGCATCCAAATAAATTTTAAAACTGAACAATTAACCTCAAATAAGAACAAATATTGTAAGAAAAAATTATGACTCCAGTCAAAGCAACCTTCAAAACCACATGAGAGGGGAAGCAAAGCAACAGACATGAAGAAAGGAGAATGAACGTAGAGAATGCTAATTTCAATTGTCTCTGTTGTGTCCTCCACGAACAGAGACAATTGAAATTGCTTCAAATTGAGGAATGATTTGTTTGTCGGATGCTTAATTGCTCATCTATTAGAAGGGGAAGAGAGATACAAAGTTAACAACAAGTAGGAAGAGGTTTAATTCAATTTAAAATTAATTACAGAGTTAATAGCGCGAGTAAACAATTTTTTCTGTGTTAAAAACAGTGAGAGTAGAGAGGAGGGAGGTAGAAGGGGTAAATGTGGGTCCCACAGGGTATTTTGTCAAAAAAATTAAAGAAAGGATATTTGTTTGATAATTTTGGAAAGTAGGGGTATTTTATAAAATTTCCCCAAAATACACCTCCCTAACTTTATAGTTATACCATAGTGCGCTGACTGTGGAGTACATTACCAAAATAAAGAGTAATCGGCAATAAAAATCTTCCAAGGAGAATAATCCCAATTTAAGATTTCAAGATTTATCAACTGACAGGGGAGCATATCGTGATATGTTAACATTCTCTCATTGTAATTTTCTTATTGGTCTTTATTTTTCGTGTCGCTTAATGTTTGTGCTTCTCAACAGCAGGCCGCAGAATAATTACAAAATCAACGAGCACTACGAATTATAACTTCGTGATCGTATTACAAGATATACCATTAAACCATAACCGATAGCAAGCAAACATCAAAGGAAGCACCCCATCACTTGAAAAGAAAAAAGAAAATTCAAGCAAACAAAGGACTACAACAACCTAAAACTTGACACAACTACATCAGTCCTGGGGCAACTGGTTCACTGTAATACATGTTACTTTGATATAACTATGTTCAAAATTAAATATATTAAATAATAACAATAATAAAAGACACAAAAATTTTGACCTTATTGCCCAATTGGAAAAAGATATTGCTCAGTCAAACTGAAGATATGGTGAGGTCACGACAAGAAAAGTTACCAGAAAAACAACACTCACGCAAACTCTAAACAGCCTCTATGAGTAAATCCAAAGCTAGCTAGTCTCATTTTGATTAATAAATTGTAGAGGCACTTGTACACATTACTTTATCAGGACTGAACAGCAAGCCTTTGGAGATGCTCAGAGAATACTTGGAAACTGACATCATCAGTGAATATGATGTCAGAACCTGGGGCCACTTCATGTGCCGTGGTGTATGTAGCTGACGGGTTTAATTTAGCCAACAAAAACCTTGCCTGCATTAATTCCCCAAATAATGTGTTAGCCTTACAATTATGGTGAATGTACATTGCCGACAAAAAAAAAAAAGCAGATGTACCTGTGAGCCGTGTTGATCACAAACAACTAATCTAGGGACAGGGAAACGGCCCTTTATTATAATTTGTGCTTCCTCATGTGGAGCCTGTAGCAGCTCTGCAAATGCCTATATGAAAATGTGAAGCAGAAATTATTCCTCAATCCATCAATCACCTTATGCCTTGGCTTATGAAAATTACTCTAGCTAGATTTTGAACTTTTACCTAACAGGACCAGTAAAACTTGCTGAACAAGTTGCATAATTAATTAATCGAGACAGCAGTTTGATAATCTGGAGATGTAATTTTGTGGTTTTCACTATTCACACATGCCACATGCCCCCCCCCCACCCACCCCGACCAAGACCCTGCAAACATGCACACATACAAAATACGAACAAAATGAACGCCAGATTAAGTTATAGAGAAGAATACCTGATGCTCGGGTTGGTTCTGATAGCCCATGTTGCGCCATTGGGCAACAGTGAGGCCATGGAAAATGACAACACTGAAATAGGCATCAAGTAGCAATATACGATCAGGGGCAATTGCAGCAACATCGAGCAGGACAGGGGTAGGGGGAGCGCTAAACGAGAAAGAGATGAGCGACGGCTGGATCATTGCCACTGAATTTGTTACACTCTCTCTGTTCAGAATCATCCGGAAGAATGCCGTCTCATCTGGACTGTTGTTGAAAACCTATACAGAAGAAAAATAAGGAAATATTGGATTTCAGATGCTAACAACTGTTTGATTCTCAACTTCAAAAAATAGATTTCTCAGGGACTTCATTTTTTCTGTTTTCTTCTTTAATTTTTATTTAACACTTTTTTTTTTTTTGCTATTTCCAGCCAAAAAGTACCCGAAAAGCTGCAAAATTCGTTCGTCGGGATAAAAAGGGTCCAGTACAGGCAAACGCCAGTACTGGCATATATAATCCCTTGACATAATGCATGAGCAAAACTTAGAATTAGTAGCTACCTGGACAAATTGAGAGCGCCTAAGGTTGAACATGAATTGGGGAAAGAGGGAGAAATTAGAATGCAAACTAAATGAGGCAGGGTCGTCCTTGCGATAGTCGCCGAATCGAGAACACAGCCTTATCAACGATCTGTCTATCCACCTTGTGGCATCAAACTCCTCCTGGAGATGAAACCAAAAGAAAAATCGTCTTCAATTTATATAAAATATAGATACAGAAAATAGCAGAGCAACATAACAGGCTAAATGGTTACGGAAATTATTGGATTATACCTCCATCTCCATCTTCAACGAGATGTATCTTGCCAAAACAACAGCTGCTGTTTCTTGGTCAAACCCTTGAACTAATTCCTGTGTTTTGAATCATGATTATATATACAACCAATCCCCTAATGAAATATGCTATGATATAAATGAGTCATAAGAAAACAAACAGCATACAAAAATTCAGCCTAAAAGCTCCTTCTGCGAGTATGTCATCAGGACACAATGGTTTGTGTACAGATATTACATTTTTCTTAAAAGATGTATATTGAAAAATAAGAGAAAGAGCATAACTAACCTCTGTACCATTGGTGCTATCAACCCAGCTTCGGCAAATAGTTGCAACCCTTATCTTCATTTGACCCTCGGGGTTCTGATAACTAGACAAAATATGCAGATTCTTGAGATAATAAGAAAACCATAATTCCAAGGAAAAAAGTTTAAAATGTTAAAAAGACAAAATGGGCTCATACTTGGTTACAAACTGAATATAGGCATGGGGATTTGCATGCCCAGGCTGGCTAGAGCGTTCACTTGGCGACACATCAAAAAATACCGTCAATGATGTGCTTCGATCGAGGCCGCACATCTTCCATGCAGTTGTGTTCCCTTGACCAACAACTGATTCAGCACATAAAACTCCTTTCTGGAATAAATTTGAGTAACTTCAACTTAGTTTCGTCTAAATTTTAATAACAAGAAAATTTAATAGATACTTTAAAGCTTCTTACCTTCTCCAAAGACGTACATGGTCCAATTACACCCTGTATCTTCAAATCTTTTGAGCAGTTGACCTCAAGAGTCCCACTGCAATTATTGACATAAATACATAATGAACTAATAATTAAAAAAGTGTCCTGTCATTATTATTTCATAACTTTTTGAAGTAGAAGGAGGTTATTACTTCAAATTACTTGAGATCTGTGTTAGCTAAAATTTCTGTTTGTGAAAATTCAGGTTATAATTCCTGAACATCACCAAAAATGTTTCTAATCAGGCCTTACACTCCCTTTATCTCTCTCTCTCTCTCTCTCTAAATAACTTGGCTGCGGCTGCCAACAACTCTCTTTCTCAACTTCCTATAGAATTCTCTGTACTCTAGAGTCTGTCCTCCCTCAAAGGTCTTCATAGGCCCCAAAATAAATCAACTCATCAGGCGACAAGTAGCACCACCACTTCAGGATCAAATTGCATTATCAGTGGTATGTTGCAACAAGAAATTGTGCTATGAGGTTAAAGCGAGACAACATTGTGAGTTTATGTGGGACCTCACAGGACAACAAAGCAATCGTGCAAAGTTGGATCCAGCATAATGAGTTCATTAGGGAACCAACAAGATGATAGGCCTGCCAGGTTTCTCAAGGCAATGAAAAAAAAAACGAGCCTAATGTGGACAAATCTAAGGGGAACCCGAAGGATCAAGGTTGTTGTGCACAATGAAGCAAACTTATATGGCTGGACAAGGCTGAAACAGACATGCCATGATAATAGCAAGCTAAGATGTGTAAAATGCTGAGAGAGATAGAGAGAGAAGCTGATCAAACAAATCATCATCACAAATTATATTCACATGGTCGGATAAATTGAAAAGCAACATACATGTGCACCTCTCCATCTCAATCTGATTCAGCTTTTGCAAACAATAAATATCTTCAGTTTATGTTTCCCGAATTTCAAATCATATGTATCTATATGTATTCACAAAGTTAGTCAAAATAACTCGTTACTCTGCTGCTCATGAAATCCATCAAACTTGTCAAACACAACTGCCTAAGAAAAGCACTAGTTCAACTTTTATGTTGGTTGTACATGACTCAAAGAATGAAAAATTATAATCTGACTACTAAATTCAGATTAAAAAACCTATACAAAACATGGCCTCTTACATGCTAAGGCAGAACAAAACCACAAAGAGGTTTGGCGCAGATGTGGGGAGAAAAAAGATTGGGACGGAGAGAAAGAGAGACCTACCTATAGGTGTAACAGAAATAATAACAGCATAAAGTTACTGTTTAATTGTTAAAGAAAGGGATAAAACATGTTATAGAAATTCTTCATTCAAGTTACCACTTTAGTGCAAAGGAAAGTACAGTCACCAAATTGGTTTTCAGTAAAGTACAATAAACTGAACTTGTATTATTTCTTTGGTTTAACAATTAAAATTTATGAAATTTCTTTACAATGACGCAACATGTGGATAAAACGAAATCAGGCTTTACTAAGGCATGGCACTTGCCAGACAACTGGTAATTTGGTGCCAGCAATGGAACAACACCAGACAAGATTAGTATGGGTGAAGTACACTTTATATAGGTATTGACCATCTATACAAGTTGGACTTTAACTTAATAATATCCTAAATGTTTTCCTTTTATATATATAACTATCAAACAGATGAAATAAAAAGTACCGTACCAATTGAATGGAATAAAACTTACTTGAAAGAAAGCCCTAGTGCGTTCTCCCCCACATCGAAAATGCGCTTGAAAGAGTCTTTGAAAACTGCATGGCCAAAGCTCTCAGAAAGTACTACCAGCCCCCCAGTCCTCTCCACCACAACTTTCATCTCCGCAATTCCCACCTAAAAAAATTATTAGAATGGTCAAACTTCTGGTTGCTCATCATATTTCTTTTGAAGAAAAACAAAAAAAAGGAAATATTAAAGAACCTGGTCAAGTGCAGAAGCAAAAAGGTCTAACACATGACCTTGGCTGACCAACTGCTTGGCAAGGCCATCGTAGAATTTGACTGCTTTTTGAAAATGAGGAGCTGCATCCTTAGCTAGATCCTTGTGAGACCGCACTGGCTCTGACATGTCTTTCGACACAATCTGTCAGGTCAGAAAATGTAATGAGACTGGGTCCTTTCTTGGAAAAATATCCCTTCTGCCCTGATAAAAATTGCAAATGCCACGAACACTCTTTGAAGAAATTAGATCTAGTTTTGAAGACCAGGTATGAAAAACGAAAAAAAATTCAAAATCTGGCAAGTTGAAACCTCCCCCAGAAAAAGTTGGTAGCTGCGCTCACCAAATCTCCACTGTCAATTTTATAATACTATTTTGGATAATTTTATGTTATCTTTGACATGTTACTTGAGCATAAAATAACCTTGCACAACTCTAATTAAGGATTTAAATATAGAAAATCTGGATCAACCGGTGTAGAATAAAGTTTGGCTGGTAAGAGCAGTACCAGAAGAGATCAAAATGGTCAGGTTATAAAATCAAATACTATCATCCCTGATACAAAATCGAGGTTGTAAATTTACCATTCCAGGGCCTTCAGTGCATGGCCCACCTAGGAGAGCAATGATGCGTGCTCCAGTACCAGGCATGCAAGCGCCGAGTAACCCTGCTGCAATGCTTAGTGCAACTCCAGTACACCTGATGGATCTATTCCCTGCCTCTACTGGCCATTGATCTGTTTGTAGATCGTCAAATAGCTGCACATGCAAACCATACAAGAAAAGGTCAGAAATTCAGTTAAAATGAAATAAAAATGGCATCCTTGTTGCATTTTTGCAAACCATAGTGGATCAGAGTCCCCAAAGCCTGAAAAATAATTGGGATATTTTAAAGTGGGTTATCTAACTCATTATCCAAAATAGACACCAATGCAAAACAAGACCTATTGTGCAGTTAAGAACGATATCCAGTAAACTTAGTCCATATTTTCTTCAAAAAATTGCCAAACTAAGGTCCTGATGTTTCCCCTATACATAAATGTTGGAGAAGGATAATGTGGGTATTTTCATTTTGCTGAATTAAAAAAATGTTAACCTGTAACGGGCATTAAAACCTTACAACGATTCTGTTTTTGCATGCAAAGTTTTCCCAATAACATTTGAACATACACATGCTTGGTTTTTAGGGTCAAAACTTGTCAGGGACAGCATGGCAACTCAGCAAACACCTAGGCTCAAACTGCTGGAACTACTTGCTAATTCAACTAATTAAACATAGAGTTTAAGGAATAGACTATAATTCCCAAGTTTTTTTCCCACAGTTCTTTTCCGGGACATGGAATCCGAAACTCAGAATAAAATTAAACACTAAGTTTACTATTACCAACTCAGTTGAAGAACCAATATACTGAATAAGAAATTTATCTATGATCCTACCGCATTAAGTGTGTATTCACATTCTGAAGCAGGAAGTAGGAACCGATTAACTGCCGCAGATGGATGATTGAAACCATTAACCTGCTGCTGGGGCCCCTTCGGCCCAATGGGACCCATATGCCGACCTGACAACCCCAGCTGATCTAAGATCTGTTCCTTTGTTATTTCCTTGGTCCCTCTAAACACAAAAATCTTTGTCAGATCCGCGAACCCCAATTCGTGCAGATGCACCTGAGTCCCAAAGGTAATCAAACCGACAAGCGCATGATCTGGAATCAACCCGATGGCCTGCCTCATGGCTGATTTAACAAACTCCAATTCCTCCTCTATCACGCATGTATCAATCACGAACAGAAACACTGGCGGTGGTGGTGCTGGCATCGCTGCTGGATTGGACTCGTATGGGGAGTATTCTACTGTTGTGCATTGCGGGTATAATTCTCCAGGTATATTGGTTTCGGAGATGCTCTGATAATGAGGCGGAAAGTGGTTACGGGAGTAGCAGATGGGGCAGATCCAGATCTTGGCCGTGAAATCCACTTGCGAGAAGGGGTTGACAACTGCGAGGCAAGGTGGTTTGCAACGGAGAGGAGGGTAGGGTAGGGATACGAGGGAAGGGGAGATACGGAGAGGGGAGATGCACGCGGCGAGGGGAATAACGCTTTTGCTCGCCTCGAGCTTGGATCGAGGCAAGGCGTTCCATGTCAGACGGATCGCGTCGGGTCCATCCGGATCGGCGGCGCCGGAGAGGGCTGTGGGGTCGGTCGCCATGGCCGGATTTGAGCGGAGGAGGTAGAGAGAGGAGGTCGCGGAGGCGAGATCGGGAAGAGAAAGAGGGGCTTTTATTTCGCTGTTCTGTTATTACTTCTGTATGGGGGTTTATTCGCGTCTGCCAATTTGATTTCGCTGTATTGTTTCTGATGGAAGACGTGTATTGAGAGACTGTGAAGTGGGTCCCACATCCTTAATTTCATTGGCTTAAAAGAATTAAATAGGAGGTGTGGCCCACTGGTCAAAGACTGACTATGGAGCCCACTTCGGAGAAGAGAGCTAGAAAACGGGGTAGATCGGTAGAATTTGAATAAATTCAGATCCAACGCCGTACCAGACCTGGATTCGAATGAGACATGAATTGTGTGTTTTATCTAGCACGAATTTCAAATCAGATTTTTTTTATATTTTAAATAGATTTTGAAGTAATTTTGATTCGGCTAGAATTCACTACAAAAATAGAACGTTGTAATACTCTTGCTGGTAATACTGATATGTTCAAAAATAATATTTTTTTGTGATGTATCCTTACATATAGTCATTTTTTACTTTTGCAGATATTATTTCATTCTTGCATTTTTTACTTTTGCAGATATTATTTCATTCTTGCAGTGAGTATTTAATGCAATTACTCGAATCTGAATGCATGGAGATCCCTTGTTACACTACACGAGTGTTACTAGGATAGGAGGAGCAACCGAACTGTTCAACGAAATTGATTATCTGGAATTTTTAGCTCAATATGATTTTTCCTTTTTCTTTTACTTCGTTCGGTTTCGTTCTGCGGAGCAGATTCACTGTAATTATAGATTTGGTAGGCCGGTGGCTCCACTTGTCCATGAGTAGAAACAGTAAAATTGTGAAATCTTGGCACGTCTTTTTTTAATTGGTTATATTATAGATAATCTGATTATTAGCATACATATAGATAAACAAAGGTCAACATATATATAGTGTGTTTATTTCTCGTCGCCATGCACCATGACTTAGTTTGTACAATTGACAAGATCATCTTTAGCAGTATCAGTGTATCACCGAGTACATTTTTGTCTGATGAAAAATATGTGAAGTTTTAGAGTCTGACGTTCCAGTAAGTTAGTATGGATATATAATATCGGTATGGACTAGGGTAGTAGGGTGTGCTTATTTTTAATTGAGGACGTGCTTATTTTTTTTTTTAGATTGTTGATAGGATTTAAACGATATTTTTAGTTTCATTTTTGTTCTTAATCTTTTTTCCTACTTAATTATCTTTCCGACTTAATTAAGAAATATAGTGGACCCTATTATTGCACCTCCTAATCAACCTGAACAAGAAATACGTATCCCCTCCACTCCTTTTGGCATTCTTAACAAAATATTCCAGACTACCTCGTTCAAATCTCATACTAAGTAGATTTTGACATATTTTTTATTTGTTTAAGACTTGAAAAAAAATTGAGGATGGAGCTTAATGATGGTGTAAATGGTATAGAATTTTGTGATCTATTTTCTTACACTTTTAATTTTATAAGAACTCTAAACACACAAAGTAAAATTTATTGCAAGTGCACAATGTATTCTCGTAGTAATTGAGGGTGTCGATCCAAGAGATAATGGGAGAAATTAATTATCGCTAAATTAATTAATTCTAAAACAAGTGCAATTAAGTAAATTGGGGGGTTGTTGCAAAATTTCCTTCTTGTCAAGTTCAAAACCCGAAATGAGTAGTTTGAATCAATTCGAGAGAGAGAGAGAGAGAGAGAGTTGAATCAAAGAGGTTTGTTAACAATTGGACGAAGTCTAGGAGCTTAAGACTACTATCCGTTGGTTTTATTACTACTTGGCATTTATTCATGTCTTAATTTAATGGGGTTTCTAAGATAAATGGCTTAGCCTAGACCTATTCCAAAGAATCATTATTACTATACTTGTGAGTTCGAACAACATTCCACTTCCAATTGTCACGATTGGGGGGGCAATTTGTGACTTAAACACATACAAATAGTATTTCACTACAATTCTAGTTATCATAATTCTAAGGCTTCACAATTAAGCTCTTCGCCTTTTAAATCTTTATTCTAAGAGTTCCGGTTATTTCTAACCTAAGGTAATTCCTATACAAGACTTGGTTACACTCATCGCAATCCTAACTAAGCAGTAAGTCTATTCAACTTCGCGAGATTCACAGTTTAATGCCACACAAGTCATACATACTAGAATTTTAAAATCAAAGAGCAAACATTCAATCAAAGACAATCATAATAAACGAACCAAGTAAGATAGATATTATACCAATATCAAGTTTACAAGCCTACGCCCCTAGAAAGAGAAACTACTCACTCATGTTCACAAAAACATCTATAATCAAATAAAAGGAGAACAAGAAAATAACTTAGAAAGCTAATAGAATTACAAAACACCAAATCCCTGTAGAAATCTGTCCTTTTCAAGTTCCTCGCGTTCAATTCGTCGTTCATCTTCGCTTCACGCCTCAATTTCAACTCGGAAGATTTAGAATGGTGGAGAAAGAGTAGAAGAAATGTAAAATTCAATGGTGAAAGCTTTGATACCTTCTCCTTTTGCTCCTCCCTTGATTTTATAGTCATTTTCGTGACTTTGGGAGCAAGCAAACATAATCAGGAAGTGAATCGGTGCATAAATCTTTTCATTTTGGAAAGTTTTGGAGGCTGATGTGGCCTGAGGCTAGACTGGGTTGCACAAAATCCTGAGATGCTGTGAGACTTTTGCAAAAATAGTGAAATTTCTGCTTGTGCAGTTGCATGAAGCAAACCTTGGGCCACATGGAGGCTCTGGAAGTTTTGGAGCAAAAACACAAAACACAAAATTCTTTATTTTTAGTTTCCCAGACGTGCAATCACACAAAAATCCTTCTGGCCGCACAAACTCTTTTTCTTCAATTTCTTCTAAGTCTGAAATTCGTCTACAGTGTATTCTTCAGCTGTGCGGCCTCACAAAATCCTGTTTTTGCTCCATTTCTGCAATTTAAGACTAGATTTCGGCAGTAACTTGGAACTTGGTGGATTTAACACAAAAATAGATAAAAGTAGATAAAAGTAAAGATAATTTGGCTTAGTTTTTGGGATAAAACATGCTTAAAAAAATGTATATAATTTAGCCCTATCAAAATCTCTCAAACTTAACATTTGCTTGTCCTCAAGCAAAAAGCTAAAAACTCACCAAACCCAATTTAATTCCTAAAATGAAAAATTTGCATGATCTTGTTCAACCCTAAAAACCTTGTGACATTTTTGAGAAATATTCTAAGTAAGCTTTGATTAATCATGATTCACCTCACAAATACACTAATCAAATTTCATACTTTAAAATATTTTTAAGTTTCCAAAAACTAATCAATTGAATTTAATAAAGTTCACATTTTTCAAGTACAGGGTACAAAGTCATTGTCCAATGTTGGCGGCTCTAGATCAGTGACAGTAGACGAAGTGCTAGTCTTACCAGCATAAGTACAAGAAACAAAATCATTGTCCGATATTGGTGGCTCTGGTTCAACCGTTTTTTTCAAACCATAGTCATAAGGATGTTCCACAAAATCATCGTCTAAAATTTTATACCGAATAGGTCGCCTAAGAAATTTTTCCATAAAACAGACTTGACAGTTCTTTTTTTTTTCTTCATTCCTCGACCACTTATTAACCCTCCTCTCGCTACGCCACGATTGAACGATATACCTCAGTTGTAACTGTTCATCCTTTTCACCAAAGAAATCGCCTTTTTTCTCTTCCTCTTTCTCCTCAGCTGCTGGAATGAATTGTGAGGGCATTTATAGCTGACCGCCCCACTGTGGGGCAGCCAGGGTAGATTTCAATTTTTTTGAAATTTGAGGGTAGATTCCGTAATTTTTCTGTGGGGTGGTCAGGATAGATTTCAAATTTTTTGAAATCTGAGGTCCAGTAATTTTTATTTTTTGGGAGTATTAATAAAAAAATTCGGCTCTATACCATTCCATTATTTTATTATATTGAATTATCATTTAATATTCATTTCGATCATCAGGTATTTTGATTAATGACTATAGCATCATACTTCTCTATTCTTAGGGTTTTGTCTGATTTTACTAAGATGTCTATAATTCTTAAACAATACAAAGTTTGTTTTTTTCATCTCTTTATAAAATTGTTGTGCAGCTAATCGTGTTGTTTATAATTGCACAACTCTTCTGTGTTTTGAAAAAAAACATATTTCTCTGGGTTCAAAATTTTATGAAAACAAATTTATATAGAAATTATATTGTTTTTATTTGTACTCAGTATCTCCTTCCAAAATAAAATCTTAAAAAACTCTAATATATTATAACTTGCGTATTACAGGACTTTTATTTATATATTTATAATTAGAAGGCTCAAAAACCTTTATTTTTTTTCTCAACTTTGTAATTTTAAAATTCTACAGTTTATATGTCGAAATAAAAACATCCACAATAGTATATTCTGGTGGTTGAGGCATTTTAAAAAATAAAAAAATGGAGGGCTTTTGTGGAACTTTTTATTGAATGGCGGATATGAATAAAAATTTCAGCTCTTGATGACAATTAAAATAAAGTTGAAATGTCATTATTTTTCACGTGTGTATGTAGAAAATTATACATATCATATTTAAAAGTTTTATTTTGATATTTAAGTTTAAAATTTAAAATTTTCTGACGTGGAAAGTCATGAGTACGAAATTCGGATAAGAAAATCTTTTGTTGTAATAACAAGAATATTAATTAGTTGGATGGGTTATCGTCCAATTTTTAATAAAAAAATTTAAAATTATGAAAGTTGTACAAAATATCTCCATTTCTCCATTCCATTATTAAGCATGTTGATGTTCTAATCCGCCAATGACTATGATTGATTGATGAAAATTCAGATTTAATATGAGCCCTCCAATCTAATAATCTGTCTTCTTTTGATTGAATGTATCTGTTTTATGTATAGAAGTCTAAATTTAGTTAAAATCATACTCGCTACACGGATAGCCACACGAACTCATGTCGCGAAACTCGATCTCTCTCTCTCTCTTTTCTCCTTCCCCACGCCACTTTCTCATTTTTCTTTGTCGCGACTCTCTCCCGGAGATCCATCTCCTCCCTTCTCTCTAAAAACTAAAAACCCTAAATTTGTCTCATATTAAGAAACTTCTCTCTGCCTCTACTCGGTCGCCTCTCTCACCTCCCTCTGCATCTCCCTAAATCGCGTTTCTCCGGCCCAGCGGCTCTTCCCCTCTCCGACACCGTCTCTCGCACCATCTCTCTTGGTCTCTCGTTCTCTTTGCCTCAGACCACGACCTAGCACAGACGCACCCCGTCATTTGGCTTTTTTCTACCAATTTCTCTAACCCTGTAAGATTCTCCTTTCTCAGAAATTCTAAATTTTAGTACAATCACGCAACTATAGGAAATTAAGTTGCCGTTGAATTAGTATACTATTGCTTAGTGCTTTTGTTTTGTTCTTTTCTAGAAAAGAATATTGAGGTATTGACCAGTTCAGTGTGTATCATCTAAACTCCATACCAGTAAATTAATAATCTGATCATGGTATTAGCTTTGTCACTATTCACCACTGGCCCTACGTAGGTCATTTTGATAAATAATGTTTTCTAAGATAAGTACATAAAAAATGAAAATATGAATTTATGAATAGACCCTTTTCATTAAATTTTCAGTGACATCACCTTGAGTAATTAAGCTATCCTTGTTAGAATTGGAACCTCTGTAACACAATGTAATTTTTTTTTTTTGAGAAATATATCAATGAAATTTTTGTCTGAAGCCTATTGTTTCCTTAATAATCAGTCTCTCTACCCCAATCCATTTTCATGGAGCCGTCAATTTGGCCTGCTCTTTATCGACAACCCGATAGGTTCAGGCTTCAGTGTTGCTAAAAGCACCTCTGATATCCCTCATGACCAGTCATCAGTTGCATCTCATATCTGGGCTGTTCTCCAATCCTTCATTGCTTTAGATGCTTCCTTCCGTTACTGTCCTTTTGGTAAGACATTTACTTGGATTTTTGTAACAATATTGATGCTGATTGATTAGGCAAGTGTAGATACAGGCCCTAGGATTTCACTGATTCTGGTTTGAATAAAGGTCAAAATAGGCATAAAAGTCAAAGTTATGGTACCAAAAATATAGAAGATTCGTACTGACCATATGGTACCGGTTATTGACATGCTTGTTTTAAATTAAATTCCTGATAATATTCTTGTAGAGTGCAAATGAGGAGTCGAAGGCTGTCACCAAAGCACCAGTTATGAAAGGTTAGTTCACTGAACAAATTAATTATTTATCAGATTAAATCAGGCTCATGCCCTTTAGACAACATGTCTTGTAGAAAATCTTTGGCTTGGTCAATTTCATCTTTCTTGCACATGCATAAGCCCCATATAAGGGTGTATGGTCACGACATCAAGCTGATGCCCTTTAGAAATCATGTCATGTAGAAAATCCATTGCCTTCTCAATTTCACCTTTCTTGCACAGCCCATATATAAGAGTGTTATAGGATACGAGGCTCAAACCCTTTACAAATCATGTCATGTAGAAAATTCATGCCTTTATCAATTTGACTATTCTTACATATTTCAGCATGCTTTTATTGTAACTAAGCTGTTTCTATCTTTTTTTTTATAAGTTCCTCGATATTGGAAGGATGTGGAACCAGTTAACATGTCGAGTGATTTGGGTTTCCAATTCATAAGTATGAACTCAGTTGATATAGTAGGCGACAAGTCAGGAAATTAGCATGGACTATTGTGCTCATATGAGTCATATCCTCACCAGCTGAGCTTAAAAGAACGACAAAAGCATAAACTGAAAGACACTCCAGGCAATAGGTCAAAACTGGAACGGACAAGGAGGTAGCTTCGCTACAGATGTGCGGAGTCGAGGAGATGCAATTGGAAGTTGAGCAAATCAGATAATTTTATTTGGAAAAAGTTTTGCGTAGTTATAATGGTTAAGGCTAAATGCAGAGTGAGTTTATGTAGTTATGTCTATTGGCAAAATTAAGGGTAAATTTATACAAATTTTAGTTAATAAAATGCTAAATGCAGAGTTGAGGGTTGTTTGGTACAATGTATGGTATGATAATGATACCACTTGTACCAGTATGGTATAAGTGCATGACCTGAATTTTCAAATTACTGATATCGGGCTGGTACCGGATTAGTGATTTGATCTTGTGTTTTGAGTGCTCGCTATTTTCCTAATGTATATTGTTGTTTGATTTCAGTCCTTTCTCTTTCTTTTATTTGACCATGCTTGATAAACCTTCTAGATATCAAAGCAATATCATAATTTCATAAATATCATCTTAGCAAAAGATACTTTGATATACAAAATGAGTAGTTATAAGGGCTCAATTGCATTTTTTCTGTTATTTATGACTTCTTTTGTTGCAGAATGTAAATAGAAGCGTTTCTCTTCTTGCACTTGAATCCAGAACATAAGATTTTCTATTAGTCTGAACTGTTAGCTATTAAAAAATAATCTTCTCAACAGATTTATAAACAAACTTGATACTGAAGGCCTCTTGTGAATATGTATATAATCTTTTGAAGTTTTTGACATTCTTTGAGTTATGCACATTAAAATTCTAATTTCAATCAAAAACATCTTCATGCACTTGATAAAAATTGTTTACCGGTAAGGGTGTCCCTTGAAAATGGGAAACATTACAAAAAATTCTTCTGAATAATATAACCCCGTTGCAACGCACGGGCACGATACTAGTAAGATATAAAAAGTGAAGACATTTGAACATGCTCATCTTTAATATTTTGAATGATTTATTTTTTCCTATAGTTTTGTGCGTATATATTCTTTGTTTTTGTTTCTGTAATGACCTCGGGCTTCAAAATAAAATAAAATAAAAACAAAAAGTCCAGAAGAAAATTGCGCGCGGGTTCACTTCAGACTACCTAACAATCTAAACTTGCTACGACAACGCTCAAAGTCCACTCCCTTCTATTAGAAGAAATCTGATTGGCTGCCTATGATTGCTCCTTTTCCTTTGTCATCATCCTTCAAGAGCCATAACAAGTTAACAGTTAACACGGTGCACAACAGCACAAGTTATTTCGTCTTGATTCTTTCTGAACGCCAAAGACTGAATTAATACAAGCTCAGAAGTTACCGGGTAGGACTGGGCAAAATAGCTCGAATTCGTAACTCGCTCATTTACAGCTCGTTTTAACTCGCTCATTTATAACTCGAGTTGGCTGGCTCGTTTAATAAATGAGCTGAGTTTGAGCTCACCCCAACTCGCTCATTTATAACTCGAGTTACACAGTATTGATCACAATAAATCCCAGAAATTCAGACCCCGTAACTAAATCCAAATCTCTCAGACTTTCATTGAACCGATTAGTTTTTGTTAAGCTATTTTTTATGCATATGAAGTTGTTGGATACTACTCCCTTTGAAATTCATATCACCTAAAGTAACTCAAATTTCGATTTTAGATCAGCACCTATTAAACTGGTTAAATGAGTTATAAACGAGTTGTGAGCCAACTCGAGTTGATAACGAGCTGAGTTCGAGTTGGCTCTATAGCTCGTGATTACCATCCCAACTCGAGTTGGCTCGCTCGTTTATTTAATGAGCTGAGTTCGAATTGGAGGTAACTCGCTCAAACTCGGCTCATTTACAGCCCTAAACCGGGGCCGGGAGTAAAATACCCGGAGCAGTAGTCAAGATATGATTCTCTGTACCGATACATCTCTTTTACTTCGTATGGCAAGTTATGCACACTGTTAGCTAAACTCTGTGAGGGACTTGTTACATACGTAAGCCGGAAAATCTACCGCTGAGTCATCGTTGACTCGTTGGAAGAAAATTAAACGAAGAAAGAAATGGAATAGTAAGTATTAACCGACGCAACACCGCGATTCGCCCGCACAGAAGCATCCGCTCGGGTTCAGATCCCTGAAGTAACTCAAATTTTGTGTTTGGATCCGGATCGTTGATCACAATACGGGCCCACTCCGGTCCGAGGTGGGTGCACGTGGCTCTTAAATCGTACCAAAGCGGATCGAACAGTCCTAATCCAAAATCAAAATTTGAGGTACCTTAGGTGATAAGGGTCTATTCGCTCCCCGCATGTGTATGGATCCTCTGGTCTCTCCTGAAATATTCACTATACTCAAACCCGTGCAATCAATTGGATTTTATTTTGTACGATGGAAAATTGTAGGGAACGCGTGCCTTTCTTACAATAAGGTATCTGAATCTGAGAAATCAATTTGGAAAAGAGAAGAGACCTTCCCTCTCCCTCCTCCACTAGTAGACCAAACAATGAGGTCTCGTTTCTTCTCCCTGGCAGCCTTTCTCTTCCTCCTAGTCGTCTCGAACAATTTCCCTGCAGCGGCGGCGAATGACGTCGAGAGCGACGACGACGACGACTCGCCCAAATTGCCGGGCTGTAGCAATAAATTCCAGCTGGTTAGTTCAATTGAGATCTCTGTGATCTAAATTTTCGCTTAGTTGTTCAGAATCAGGTTTGGTACGAACCAGAAGGATCAGTGGAGGAATAGGATGAGCGATTACCTTAGTTGATTGGATCATTAAAACATTTCTGGCTAATCGGGTGTATCATAGATGTGATTTGGGTATTTTTTGACTACTGAACAACTTCATGAGAGCTTTGATCCAACTCGGGGCAACTATTGTTAAGTCAAAAGGCCATATTTATTCTACCAAATTCCTTAAACTATTGTCCCAGGTTATCCTCTTGACTCTGAAATAACATTTTTGGACTGTGACAGTGAATTAGGCAATTAGGCAGAGCTGGAATTGGATATTTAATTTTAAGAAGGCATGTAGAAGCAAGGTGTTACATATCGAAATAAATGAGATCCTCCTCACGTTCTTATGGTGCTAGGAGTTTATTGATTTTATTGGATTTTACAAAAAATTTCAGGTTAAAGTGCAAAATTGGGTGAATGGAACAGAAAGGACAACGTATGTAGGATTAAGTGCAAGATTTGGCCTTGTTTTGCCTAGAGAAGCTTATGATACCCAAAAGCATTTTGCTGTTCTTGCAGACCCCTCTAATTGCTGCTCCAATTCTTCATCTGAGGTACCATTTCGTGAATTCTTGCTCTTCTTTTTTAAGAATTTAATTGTCTCATATCAGTGTTTGATCAATGCAGCTGAAGAATTCAATTGTGTTAGCCAAGAGGGGGGATTGTGCCTTCACTACCAAAGCTAAGATTGCACAGTCAGGAGGCGCTGCAGGTTTAATTGTTATAAATGATGATGAAGGTATAGCTAGCTGTATGCTATTAATGGCTTGTTATTCACATCAAACCATTTGAGAACCTGACCAATTAACTGTTTTAATTGTCCAGAGCTGTACAAGATGGTTTGTTCAAATGATACATCAATAAATGTAACTATTCCTGTTGTCATGATTCCAAAGTCAGCTGGTGACAAATTGACAGAATCCTTGGCAACTGGCACGAAAGGTAAGTTTGTATCCATGTTTTGTATGTTTTAATTCCTTTTAGTCTCTTTTGGAAAGATTATTCCTATTTCCTTTGAAGATTAACCGAGCTGCTTGTATTTGCCGCTATTGCTTGTTAAAATGGTGTGGAGTACAGAGCAAAAAGCTCTTAAGTAGGTGCTCAACTTGCATCGGAAATATTGTCGAGTCAAAAAAGTTTTACAAAGAAAAAAATGTCATGTGGTTAAATGTTTATTATGATGAACATTTTAACACCTTCTTCATCTAATAATTGTCGTTCTTGTTTGTAGTGGAGATTTTATTATATTCGCCATACAGACCAATTGTTGACTTCTCGGCTGTATTTCTGTGGATGATGGCTGTGGGGACCATTGTGTGTGCTTCACTGTGGGCTGAATGGGTTGCCTGTGAGCAAGTGGATGAGCAGTATAATCAGCTAACCCGCAAGGTTATTTTCCTCTTCTCCATTTATTGCTCTTCACTTGTACTCACATGTACTCCTCGTTATTGGCATTTATATACAAGATATGCTATGGTGCCCACTTGATCAGTTGTTGTTTATTACCTTTATTTCCTTTTCTCAATGACAATCTGGCTATGTGAATGGGGTGGGGGAGGAGTGGAGTTTGCTCAGCATGCAGCAGGCCTGATGAGAGTAAATCCTGCACTTTTAACTCACACACTTGATTTTATTGTTTTTGGCTTTGGACAGGATGGAGTTAATGGTGGGTCAGATGCAACGCAAGATCCTGAGAAGGAAATACTTGAGATTAATGTGAAGGGGGCCATTACATTTCTTATAGCTGCCTCAGCTTTTCTGTTACTTCTTTTCTATTTTATGTCATCTTGGTTTGTTTGGCTGTTGATCGTCTTATTCTGCATCGGAGGAGCTGAAGTAATCTTCTATTCTTGTTTATTTCTTTCTCCCATAGATCTTTTTGGATGCAGCAATTGATGTTTTCTCCCTTCCAGAATTTCTTCCTTTTTGTAATTAAGAAGTATGCAATCTACATTTTCAGGGTATGCATGTCTGCCTGGTGACGGTCCTTTCCAGGTACAATAACTCTTAGCTTAACAATATGAGAAAATCAAAAGTTGCATAATTACTCAATTAATATTTGAAATTTTAAGTGTTAAGACAATCTGATTCCTAAGTGAATTAAATAGAATTTTATCTACTTGTATGCACATATCAGGAAAATATTGTTCTAAACTTTTTTTATTGTTGCCTTGTTGGCTTTGTTTAACAGAGTATGTAAAGAATGTCGACAGAGGACAGTAAATCTCCCCTGTTTCGGTGAGGTCTTGCTGCTGTCTGCTATTGCTTTCCCTTTTTGTGGGGCCTTTGCCATTCTTTGGGCTGTGTTTCAACATGCCTCGTTTGCTTGGATTGGTCAAGATATTCTTGTCAGTCTCCCTCTCTCTCTCAGTCTCTTTTTTTTTGTTACTATTTATTCATTATCTTACTTGGGTTCCTTGTGCTTAATTGATCCCTGAAAGAGTTGCTAAAGACCCAACTGTTCATATTGGTTTATCTGTATATTATGATGTAATCAGTCATTTCTAGCATTGTATTTGTATATACCATCTGAACTTTCAGCATGGACAAATTAGATGACAATAGATGATAGGGTATCTTATTTTGGTGCATTGATATATTCTGGTTATTTCTGACCCTTTGCTTTTTCCCTTTTTCTCATTTATTTTCAGGGTATATGCTTGATGATAACTGTTCTTCAAATGGCTCGATTACCGAACATCAGGGTACCTGATTGATTTTTTATCAGCTAAAAAAAAATTCTGCAATTTACCTGATTTCTTGTTTATAAAGTGAAGATACATATCTAATATGTTCAGGTCGCATCAGCTCTTCTAAGTTGTGCGTTCATCTATGATATTTTCTGGGTTTTCATCTCACCTCTCATATTCCACGAAAGTGTTATGATTGCTGTAAGTTTGTTGTCTTTACTTTTTAGTGTTCTATTTTAGGTGATAAATTCATTGAGGTGACATCATATGTAGCTATATTTATGATCTCAGTGTAATTTCGGTGTTTTGCATTAGAACTTAGATCAAGTATGTTTGCAATTTATATATATTCAGAAAAGATGTTCTTAAATATTATTGAAAGAACAATTTATCCTGAGTCATGTCTGCTCTAGCTTTATTATTAAACCCAGCCTTTTGGGTTTGCTGTGTAGGTTGCAAGAGGTGACAGTGCAGGGGGAGAAGCAATTCCAATGCTATTGAAGATACCACGATTTTTTGATCCATGGGGTGGTTATGACATGATTGGTTTTGGTGACATCATCTTTCCTGGATTGCTTGTTGCTTTCAGCTACAGGTTAACATTTGACACTTCCTAAATATATTTTGTTATTTGCGATATTATTACAAATACAAGTATCATGTATGTCATTACTGAAGATTTCACTCCAAATTTTTAATCTCCGCTCTAAGCAAGCCATCTCATCATGACCTTGCAAAAAAGAAAAGAAAGCAGGATATGAATATTATAGAAAATAAGTCTTGTAAATGATGTATTCAAGTTTTTATTAATAGTTTATATGCTTTTTTCTAATGCAGATACGATAGAACAAACAAAAAGAGCATCCGCAATGGTTATTTCCTTTGGGTTACAATTGGCTATGCATTTGGTAAGCTGTGAATTGTTCTTTATTTGTATTTCTTGGCTCTGAGACATATTTGCCAAACTAGGTTCTTGCCTTCTTGGCATTCTTACCAATATATTTTGCAAGTCCTAATTCATCTTTTGTGGTTCTGCTTTTGTAGGCCTTCTACTCACTTATATTGCTTTGTATCTGATGGATGGCCAGGGTCAACCTGCCTTGCTCTATCTTGTCCCGTGCACCTTAGGTATTGAACCTATATCTACGACTTATATAGGACCCTTTTTGCATTTATCCCCCCTAAAACTTGTTATTTCTTAAAATTACCTGCAAATTCATTCTCGCATGTTGTCCTTAACAGACCATTACAAGTATACATTGGAGGATTAAATATGCAAATTTTGCAAGTACTATATAGGGGAATGGACTCTACTGCTTTTCTTAGACTAAGAAAAGTAGGGTTCTGCTTTTCCGATCTCAACCATTCAAAATTTGTTGAGATTTATGCATGAAAAAGTTTCTTTATCGAGATACGCAAATGGAAAATTTTGAATGGCTGGGATTGGAAAAGCAGGATCCTGCTTTTCTCTAAAAAAAGCAGCAGAGTTGGATCCCTTTATAGGGAGTGCCGGAGTGCACATGAAATAAAAGTACAAGTGTATCATCTTTTTTCATTTTTCTATCACCAAGTTCCGGCAAGCTAATTGTTGCCATATATGGGATGTAGGTCTTGTTGTCATTTTGGGATGGCTGAGAGGGGAATTGTATGACCTGTGGTACTACGGGAGAAGTCAACGTGAAATTGCTGCAGATGGTGAAGTATAATTGGAAAATGGAAACATTTCATGTGAAGCTGGCAAAAAAAAGAAAAGAAAAAAAAGCAGTAGCTAGGTAGCAAACTTCCAACTATATTACTTCCCTTCATATTGTTCATTTGTATGAAAAATTATATTATGGTCTTTGATCCTCTTTAGCTTTATAATTAATCGTATCACATGTGAGCTTTATATGAACTTCCGTTGAGAAGCACATACTGGAAAAATAAGTTTGCTAACAAATTAAGGCAACCGCTAGAATTACTGCTTCAGAGAGAAGTATTTCAGCCCAATCCAACTTAGCGAGGATTGTTTTTTCAAGTCGAACAGTATAACTTGTTTTATTCTTGTAATTGAAGATCGCATGTTGCTCATTGCTTTTATTCGTGGAAGTGAACTGGTTACATAAATGAGTAGAACTAGGGTGTTCCTAAGCTCACCAAGCCCTTCCGTGAGCTCGACTCTAATACCTATCGAATTGACTTCAAACGACATTTCCAAACCGTTAGATGTTCAATCTATATTAAAATGTGCTTGGAGATCAAATTTTATATTTTTTGGAATTTTTTTACTATTTATTAAGATGGTTTGAAAATCGTTATTTTTATTAAAATTCTGCACCATTGGAAAACAGCGATTTTCAAACTATCTTAACAAATAGTAAAAAAATTTCAAAAAATGTAAAATTTGGTCTCCAAGCA
Organism: Carex kokanica; assembly: GCA_025461125.1. Lineage (NCBI taxonomy): Eukaryota > Viridiplantae > Streptophyta > Magnoliopsida > Poales > Cyperaceae > Carex > Carex kokanica. The sequence continues at coordinate 33,735 of JAJGRX010000105.1, read as the reverse complement.
CATTTTAATATAGATTGAACATCTAACGGTTTGAAAATGTCGTTTGAAGTCAATTCGATATGTTTTAGAGTCGAGCTCACAGAAGGGCTTGGTGAGCTTAGGAACACCCTAGTTCTACTCTACATAAATATATCCTAGCTCTTTTAAGAAGCACGTAATGCTAGTATTTTATCAACAAAATTGACCTTTTGTGTTCAACATAGTCGGAGAAAAAAAATAACCCAATGGACATGAAAATGATACTGGGTTCCGAGCATTGTTTCAAAATATTTCTTTAATAGGGAGCAAAATGTTTATATATATTTTCATACAAAATTGGCCCCTCCAAACGCCGTCTAACATAACTAAAATCATTTGTCTCGCCAATGCAATATTTTCCATTCGTTTAAGACCAGCCACGATCTCCCTTCTGCAAAGGAAAAATTGATCTCGGTAATGACAGCGATCCGATCACAAGTAATATATAAGTTCAGGTCTTTGAACAAGTGAACCTTTCGCTGTAGATGGCGAACCACAGTAAACAATAATAATTATGTTTGTAAGCAATCACTTTTATTTCACAGAATACCAATCCAACTCATTTTAAGTTGAATAAAAATTATTCGCGCAGTTCACAGAAGCATTTTTACACATAAAATAAAGATTCCGGAGCACTCATCTATAACAAAGCCCAGATTCCACGACCGGCCCAAAACAAAGAGGTTTTTCTTCTCTTTCTTTTTTTTTTCAAAACTGGAGATAGTCGTTTTAGCGCACAGCTTCCGACTCCTAATTCAACTGACACGGTAGGAATTTGGAGCAGTGCTGGCTTACCATCCTCCTTTTAGAATACACGAGCCTCATGATGAATCGTGAACAATTGAAGTCTAAAATCGCACACCATAAGTTACCAAAAATAAAAAGCTAAACCATAGAGAGGCCTCAAACCCACCATTCAAATCACGCAACCATGAACGAAAATAGCTGGGATTAATTATCCCAATTCACAAACCAAAATAAGAGTGCAACACAGAAAAAGAAAATAACTGGCTAAATTGCACTGGAATAACTGGACAAAATATGAGAAAAACATAACCAAATCTATCTGATTGTCAAAGAACAACCCGGTAACAAAAATGCATCACATAATTAGTCAATTCAAAATACCCTTTCTTACTCTCACAAAAAAAGCAGCAGCAAAAGATGCTTAAAATTGAAAATTCACTCATCTTCCTGGCTGCGCAACCTGGCGAGCTTGTTGGTGACAACAATGTCAAGTTGTCCTGCACGCTCAACTATCTCCTTGCGCTTCCTTGTTGAAACATCATGCGCAATTTCAGCACAGTAGGTCCTGTCCAATCCCAAATATTCAATTTAGTAAATTTTTGGGAGCTTCCAGAAAATGACACCATTTCTTTTAATAAAATTACAAGAACAAACTTCTGAAGTAGGAAGCAAAAGGGTATTTAGATCCTCTGTTCTGAAATAGTCCAAAATAGTCCAGAAGAGTACACAAATTGTAAAATGTAAATAAAAAAGAAAGTAGGAAGCAAAGGGTATTTAGATCCTCTGTTCTGAAATAGTCCAGAAGAGTACACATATTGTAAAATATAAATAAAAAAGAAAGTGTACCTGTTATGCATCATGAGCAACTCGAGCTCAGAGGCATTGTGCACTACGAACTTCTTGAATCCATTGGGGAGGTAGTGGCGAGTTTTCTTGTCCGACCCATATCCAATGTTGGGCATGAGAGTGACTCCCTTAAACTTGCGTCTAACACGCGAGTCAATACCCTTGGGCCTACGCCAGCTTGGCTGTTCATAGGATAAGAAGCCAATTCAAAGAACCAATTAGCAGTCAATTATATGCATGTCTTTACTAAAAAATGACAAGTGAGCTGAACAAGATTATGTAGTCCCCCCTTTAAAATGATAAGTACCCATTTTACCTTAATTAAAAGCATAAAAAATTTGTAGAATGTTTAAGAAAAATGTCGGTCTTAAATTTGATCGGTTTTCGAGGGCAAATGGTTCATTTTTTTTTTACTTCTGATGTATGCCTGATGACATTTAGGTATACCCTTGTGTATGCATCAGAAGTAGAGAAATGAACCATTTGCCCTTGGAAACCGACCGATTATAAGACCGACTTTTTTTCTTAAACACACTATATATTTTTTATGTTTTTAATAAAGGGTAAAATGAGTAATTTATAAATTTAAATTATTTTAATATAAAAGACAATAAATGAGCAAATCTGTGAGTTTTTGAAATTTAGACAAGGAAATACATAATTTCGAAGTTTAGAGGGGGGAATACGTAATTTTGAAGCTTTTGAGGAGGGGTATACATGAAATTCCCCCTTAACAAAAATACAGTATTGGTGTTTGTTGGTTCAAATAATGAAACCAAACACACATCTAACTGTACCTGACAAATCTGCACTACTACACATTTCCATCTGACAGATTGGTACGGGACCAACAAATTAGGCTCGACAAATAAACCAAGTCATTTTTATTCAGACTAAAGCAGCTCTAAAATAACAGAACTGATTACATCTAGTACTGTTACACAGCTGTACAACGAAAATCAGCTGAGACTGATTTCTTAAGACAGGATCAACACAATACAAACCATGTACTGGAGAGATATTACTACAAATTTCACGTGAATTTAAGAATCAGTATATCAGTGTCAACTATCTGGTCCAAACCTAGTATCAAAATCCTTAAAAGACACTAAAATAGCAAAACTTTAGCTTACAAATGGTGAAATATGATATCAAATCATCCCAGAACAACCAAAAGACGGACTTAGAAGACTCATGTACAAGGAAGAAACAATCGTAGGGCAGAATTACCTTAACGCAGATCTTTCTATCGCTTTGGGGCCTCTTAAAATGCTTAACCCTCTTCTTCACGATCTTCTTCGTCAGTAACGGCACCGCCATCTTTTCCCTCTCTACCTAAAAATAAATCACAACAATGTTATTCTCATTTAGTCCCCAATTACAATCAACCAGTGCAACAGGAGAGAGAGAGGCGTACCGCCGCAGTGGTCGACAAGCACTAGCGCGAAGTTGTGGCCTTTGGGGGGTTAGGGTTTCTATACCCGTACCTTACCTTATAGGAAACTCAATTTCAGAAAACTTACTACACCATCTCACTTGCATGTGGGCCTGGATGATCATTAGTTATGTAATTCCTTCCACTGTGGTATTAGACCCGGTCGATTTCATGTTATCATAATTCATAAACGGATTTCATCAGGACGAATATTTATGGTTTGGGCCGAAAAAGAGGATCCGTGATGCCCAATTTTGTTGGGCCCAAATTTAAACCTAAATTAAAATCAAGCCTGAATCAAGTAGGAAAGGTATTTGACGTGTGAGAGAGTAAAATTTTTGAAGTAATACAATTTGTTTGTATTTTTTATGGAGTTTACCGTTTACGGTGCATTTTGTCGAATTATCTTATATTGTATAGATCTTTATGTTTTATAAATTATTTATATATGTCCAAAACTTACTAAATGTTATATTTTTTTTAAAATATATTATATTAAATATTAAATATTTTTTCTTCAATAGTTATTTTTTCATTTTAGGACAAATAGCATCTAAGGCAGCAGACACATGAGCAATTGTGTATTAAACATTGCTATAATTATTATAAGATGGGAAATCAACAATTGTGCCTATGACTTCTATGGAATGAGATAGGAGTAGGTCCGATGGGCATCGACCTACAGTTAGGTTCAATTAGCTCTTTCACTATACGATTAGCATCAAGATCTATGCGCACGGAAACTGATAATACTTGCACGGATTTTGATGCAGATCACACGACTCTTGATGCAAATCGGATGGTCATCACACCCATCGAACCAAGGTAGGTCCGATGGACATCGGACCTACTCTCATTCCCTATGGAATAAGTTTGCTTCCGTTCAATTAAGGAGTGATTCTACAAGGATGGGCCTTCTATCATTTACATCTTCATAATTTTTTTACCAGGCCTTCAGCTTAGTAAAGTTAGCATCTAATATTTATCAATTTACTTTCGTTCCTTCGCCTTTATGATTCTTTCAATCCATTACGTGCGGTTAGTCTGATGCATTTTTGTAGTATTTTATCTTACTTGGTGATGAAATTAAGCAAATGTTAGACTAGGGTCCCACTGCTGGTACTAATCTTGTTTCGATAATGGATATCAGGCTAGGTAAAGGTTTTAAGTGATTTCTGTATCTGAGGGGTTCTGTAATGAGCTGCGTTGTAGCTTTGTTTTGTTGATTAGTCTTAAGTATAGATTGTTTAGGAGTCATTTAAGGTCAGTAGTTAAACTGCTGTATATAAATTTTCAGTAAGGCTGTCATGGCTTTTCTTAAAATTAAAAAAGGTGTAGCTAATTTTATCAGCACAACAACAAACGAAGGAAAGAAATATACGTACAGCTATACATATCAGCGTATTATTATTTCAAAATAAGAAAAAAAAGAGTCTACCAAATTCTAACTACCAACCATCTGATGAATCTAGAATAAAACAGTAATAGGCCATGATAAAACCATACTACATGATATACCAAACAATAACCCATATGACCACTTGCCAAATTCCAACAAAAGGATGCACAGAACTACAGAGCATTTACATTGCATGTTACTGAGAACCAACCAACCATCGGGTCCTAGAAGTTCAAGCGACGGCATAATTTATGTACTATTATATGAAGTAGAACCTCTCAGAGAGCTCCTGGTTACCCTTCTAGGACCTTCTGGAATCACAGCTACTCTGCGGCGCTTCTTGCGCGGCATTTCATCCCCCTGATCCTTATCTACAGACCCCTCGTCATTATCAGAAATTACTATATCTCCAGATGAGACCCTAGCACTCTCGGAAATTACTGTATCTAGAGACCCTTCTTTTTCGCTATTAAGAGCCTCTTTTCTTGTCTCATGAATTTGCATATCAAGTTGCTCTGTCTCAGTACCATCAACCTCCTTATCACGTAATCGCTTTGGAGGTAATATTGGGCTCTCTGGTACATACCCACAGGGGTCAGTCTCTAACAGAGCACACTTTTCTACTTTCTCACAGTTCATATTGGTTACTACCTCCAGGGCAGAAGAAATGCTAGGAGTCTCTGGCACATACTCGCAATTCTCATTCTGCAACTGATTTGGCTCTCTGAGCTCAACAGATGACAAGATAGGTGTACTTGGTGTGTCCCTAATTTGTTCTGCAATTGGCCTTTCGGAGTTTTCACCGTCATCCTTGTCAGTTATCTCAAAGAGATATACGACTGGGGTATCTGGGACATACTCTGTAGAAGGATCGGGCAGGGGTGAAGAAGGCTCAGTGATCTCATCTTTTTTGCTTGAATCTTCTAGAAAGCCATTGGTATCAAGCATAGAATTTGTTGTTGCCAAATTGCAGACTACTGGAGACTTATCACTGATGAGATCCACGGCCATCATTATCACAGGGTCCTGTTCTTCATTAGGTATGGTTGAAGGTTTTTCACAGGGTTCACGGCCATCGTTATCATCAGGCTCCTGTTCTTCATCAGGTATGGTTGAAGGTTTTTCACAGGATACACAGCCATCATTATCATCAGGCTCCTTTTCTTCGTTAGGTATGGTTGAAGGTTCTTCTTCTTCTTCAATCTGTGTCCAAATTATAAATCAGTACAAACCAAGATTTTAGTAAAGATGAGATGAAACAACTCTATTCATTTTACTCTTTCATTATACTGAGGAATTTAATGACACAGTATTAGGCAATTATATATAGCTAGTACAGTATATGGCGCTGTCTACCACATAACCCGATCATGCTTATTTTTATGCTAAAGCTTGAATCAAGGCTCAATTATTTCTTACAAATAATAAGCAAGCAATGCCAAAAGAAGAACAGAAAGACAACAAACATAAACCACAACAAAACCCAAAAATCTTATTATTTTACCAGGACAACACGGCCCACCTGAGTTTTCTCCAAAATGCTTTTCGCGTTACCCATGGTAAAACTATTGTTCTGTTTCAACTTTCAACCTATTGGTAAGACAAACGATTCACGGTTCAGGAAAAGATTCAGATAAAACAAAAATGTCAATTATTTTACCACAAAGATGCAAGTTTCTGATTCAACTATCTGAGTTGAAGTATCCTCTCGGCACAGTGAGAACCCTCCAGAAACGTTCTTCTGCACATTTTCTCCTTCTCCAACCTTATCACAATGATCATCTTCATTTGGAGTTACGATCACTGGTGGACAAGCTGGACTGACAACCATCTCAGTGGGGCAACAAGGCTCAGAAAGAAGCTCTACACCTGTTTCCTTTTCAAGCACAATATCACTGCTTCGAGAATGTCCATTGGTGCCGGCAGTGGCGACAATTCCATCTTTCTGACATACCTCATGCAGAAGGTTGTATATCAGCATCCTTATAATAGACCTCTTGAAAGAGGCTTCAGATGGTGGGAACCATTCTGGAGTTAACTGCAAGGAAAAAAAAAGTACATTAACTCAGAAGTGCAACAATCAAGAAATAACCACTTATAAGAAATTAGAACCACATAAATGAAACAAAGAGACTCACAAAGCTCGAATACTTTGTAATCATGAATGGATTGAGTTCAGTAGGAGCATCATCCAGAAAACGTTCCACATAATGCAGTAAGAATAGCCCACAATCAAACGAATTCTCCTGTTGAGGTAACTGGGGAAAAAGACAGAAGAAAATAGGACCATTAGGCATCTTGAGAACATTACTGGAGTTGTGTTATTAAAGAAGAGAGACAAACCTCAAGAGATACAAATCGCAGGTTCAAGAACTTGGATGAATTATCTTCAGTCAATTCAGGGTGTCTTTCCTTCCACTCCTCCAACAAATAACTGTCGTGTCAATTAACGAAAAAAAACCACTTAAGAAAAGTACCAACCAAGTAGATGTCCATATATTGAATTTATTATAAAGAGATGAACTGCACCTTTGTATTATGTTCTTTAAACCGCCATGACTCCCTTTCAGAGAATCCATGTGGAGTATACAGGGTACCTTTGGAGATTCCATTACATCACCTGAAACCCCAAATATACATTACACGTGAAGATTAACAGAAGTTAGTTAAGTATTACAATAAGAATGTTTGCAAGTACTTACCCCTTAGCTCTACAATTTCACCAGGATGGCAGATAACCAGTAAGCTCCAGTGCAAACTACAATTCATAAAGAGTAAAAGACAGTTATTCAAAAAATCCTATTGAACATCGACAACAATTTTACAGAGGAAAAGAGAGAGAGAGAGAGGGGGGGAGGGAGAGGGAGGAAGGGACGGAGAGAGGGAGAGAGATTTATCATACTTGAAATTAACAGGGATAAATATGAAATCTTTGTCAAAGATGTTAAACTTGCGGGTCCACTTTCTGACACGCAGAAAAGCAGCCCGTCCTTCAGTCGTCTTGCCAGGATCTTTGTCAAGATCTGCTAACTTGCGAAAGAAAAAGCTATTGAAGAAGTGCAACTTTCGCTTCCTGTAATCTGGGATTCTGTTGCTCAAGTATCTGCCACAACCAAGTTACAATGTCATTACTTGGGTCAAAAAATAACTACTGTCCATATAGAAATGTAGCAACAATGTCTTAATGGCCACAAATACATTTTCTTTTTCAGCTTAGGTTATATACTGATTACTTTGAGGTTTAACACAGGCAAGGGCTTCATAAGATACAGGGCAGTAAATATCAGTTTGGTATCATTAGGTCGTGTAACAGTATGCACCAGCTGTTCTCAGTGACAACTGATGCAAAAAAGATTAGGACTGACTCACTTGATATAAAAGTCTATTATAGTGTCATTGATGAATGTCTCTGGAAGTAAGAGATCCACATCTCTTTTACTTATAGAGACAGCATCAGGATCTCCTTTAGGGTATATGACATCTTCAAAGTTCTGTGCAATTCTGTCATCAAGAATATAAACATTTAATAATAGAGGTGTTGTTATTATTAAAAAAATAAACCCAAGAAGATAGCAAACAATATTGTTCCTCGCGATCATATAAACTCACTCAGAAAAGTAGTATTTGGGAAAAAACAATGTAGAATCCATGTCTTTGACATCATCACCAGTATCGATTCTGCAAATAGGAGAGAAAACTAAGGGCTTTAAGAGATATTATGCCTTTCTGAAATAAACCCAACAAACATATGAGGAAGAGAAACTTGATATACATAAATAACTACGAATAACAACAGTCAATTGGCCGAAGAGCTAACCGCACTAATTAGTTCAGTATCTGGTGCACAGTTCATGTGATGTATTACACCATGGAATGGACCATATTGTAACAGAATTTCTTGGTACGAGAAAACTTATATCATACAAAAAATGAGATAAAGTACGACAAAATGAACTTCAGAACTTACAGAGGAACAGAATTCCAGATTTCTTCATATCTTGATGCAAGATTCCTGATTTTATGCTCTTTTTCTTGCCAGTGTATATCAGAAACAAAAAAAGAAACCTTAACATAACCTGAAATGACAAATAAAAAAAATGATTAACTGCCTTGCCAGGTTACAAGAAAGTATATGGTGGCTCAGAAAGACAGAAATAGAGAAAACATGAACTGACGTTCTTTTTCAGAGTAATCATTATGATCAGCTTGAAGGAGAATTTTCATTGAGACGTCCTCCTCAGCCTGTAAAACAAAAGGCAAACTACGTGTAACACAAAGAAGTCATAACTCAGGAGCAAAATAAACATACAAACTAGCAAGTAATTAGAAGGCATGTGCGTTATACAACCATTACCATATCATACAACCAAATTATGATCATCTTCTTCAATATGGGTGGCAAAAGATCAGGTTGGGTCAACAATATTTTACTAACATTTTAGTACAGGTCAGACATGAATATTGAGGTTTGTATTGTACTGAATTCTTGCGCTACTTTTCACACAACACTAAGCAGCACAGAGGGAATGATCTTTGGCTTTGCTGTGGGAGATGTGAGTTCAAATCTCCCTTTTGGTAATTAAGGCATTTTCTAGTTTACCTATTGTTTTAAGTTTGTGTCATCTAGCCCATAGCAGTTGATCCTCCGAAATAACAAGTTTATGGGTGTCATGACGAAATAACCTGTACCTTACCAAAACCAACATGTAGCAGGGCAGGAAAGGTTAAAACCGAACCCGGCAACTAATCTTTTGGGTAAATCTTACACAGGACGAATAGGGTCAGGTTGGGTCCCAGATGTAGCCCAAATTTTGCCCAAAGAAGCTTTAACTAAACCATGTTTAACATTGTTTTGGTGTTTCGTTGAACTTGTGCGAGTACTTATTGGCAGATTCATACTGGCAGCTGGTATATGTTGGTATGAAACTTACAATTCCAGTCCACACGCAATTAATGTAAATGATATCAGATATCTCCCATTCCATTGATATCTCTTCATCATAGCCCGAATCTGTAGTCTCCAGCTTGATTCCTACTGGTGAGAAGGTCAGAAAAGGTTCCACATATATATCCGTGCCACATGTGATATAATCAGGGCGAAAGATAACCTCCACTTCTTCATCCTGTAATTACAAAAGGAGAATACTTAAGCAGCTAGATGGACCGAACCAAGCAATTGCTGATATTTCAATCTAACTTCTTTCAAAATTTCTTAAAATTGAATGTTTTCTGGTAATGAAGAATTAAAGCATTCCAAATTTTTTATCTCAAATGTATGCAAAAAATATCCAAAAACAGTATATAAATCATTGTCACTTCATTGACCTTCAAAAACCAAATTAAACCTGAAATGCTATCAATATTTTGTTTATTTGTTCATCTGACTGATGTACTTCAAAATCAACTCAGTAGCCACGATTCATTCAATAGGTTGAGATCTAGATATATGTAAAAAAACAAGTACAAGAAAGTATGAGAAAGTGACGTAGCATACCAGTTGTCGTTAACTTAAAACATGAAAGGGTATGCTTAAGAGCAAATACAAATTTAATTGTTCTTACCATTTCTTTATGTGTACTGTGAAAATCCTCAGATACCATACCCTCCATATACTCTGGATATACCACAAAAAAAAAAAAACATTTAGTTTAGAATGTATAATTACCAAGAATAGATGGAGTAGGAATCACCAAAATCAATTCAGTTTCATTCATTCAGCCTCGAAAACAAACAAGAAAAGAATAAATCAACCAACAGGTAAATGAACTTGCCATCCTTTTCTGGAAGATCAGAACAAGGACTTGTTGAAGGTTCAGATTGGGAATTCCAGTTGTCTTCTTCCCCGTCTGAGTCTGTACTGACTCCCATTCCCTATCGAAATACATCAAATTTACTGTGATTAGTAAAAATTTACGTAGGGTTTCAAACTTTCTATGGTTTATACTTGTATGAGAAAATGATAAAATCAGAAAATCTACTTGGTTCAGTATAAGCTGGGTATACTGTTAATTTACTGACATCCGCGACTGAAAGACTAACTTAAGTATATAAGCAATTTGCACAAGTTTACTACTTACTACTGATGTAAGATGGCCGTGCTCATTATAACATGCTGAAATTCCTAAGATGCCATTTAACTGAGTTCTCTGTACTGAATATGCCATGTTTTCCTCTGTCAACCCAGATGCATAAGATTGTGCCACGTCATTAGCCTCATGGATGTCAATGCACATGACACTATCCATGGTGGTTTGCTTCATATCTGAGTCTGAGGTGACTATAAGATATTAAAGGTGAAGAAAAGTCAGATATCAGAAGCTAAATTAGTTGGTTTACACAAATGGATATATCATGTTGTATTGCTTGTTTTTTGTAATGTATTAAGGGGCCCACTAGTTATATCCCACCAGAAGTAATGCAATTTGACAATTTTCAACCAAAAACCTAATGAAGTGTTATCTGATAAGTAAAATAATGGAACTTGTGCGTCAACTGCAGTCCAATTGATGAGTTGACAAGTAAATATTCATGTGCCCAGCTATGTATTATGTGTCAATCCACCAGTAAATGCAGGTCAGCTGATGTGCCAACAACACGTGTATTTTTTAAAAGCTGTTCAAAAAAGTTTCTCACAGAAAGAATTGTAACAGAAATAAAGAAGAAAGGGCTAGGATAAATTTTTTTATCAGTTAAGATACACCACCTGAACTCAGGACCAACCAGAATGGTGCCTATCAATATGAAACCAAAATTGGGTTAACTCCAGGTTTAGTTCAGGAAACACGGCAAAATAAGGTCTATTGGAGACAAAAACAGGTCACCTTGGCATATCGGCATAATGAATGACAGTAAACCTAATAAAACCAAACGTCGGCGTTAGCTAAACATGAGGGGACAGAGATATGACATCCTATCTGTCAATACAGTACATTGGTGGAGATCACGATCATTGAACTAAATTATGGATATATCTTTAACTAAACTGACAAAAATACAATATACAAAAGCTGAGTGCATCTTCATTGTGACAAAAAAAAACCCATAGTTCTAGCTGGCTTGAACCAAGTACAGACATAAACTGCTGACTAAACCAGTTAACTCTAAAAATTACACAGGTAAATAACACAACACATGCAATTGCAGAAACCTCTCGATCATCATATGTCTAATTAAAAAGAATATGTAGTCTCTAACTGAAATCCAAAATTCTATGAAATTTGGCTTCATCATGACAACTCAATTTATACTAATGCACTGTTAAACTGTTAGGGTTTTTGAGGTGGATTGTATTTACGGTAGCCACATCATATCTTAACTACATTAAACCCTAATCTAACACCTCACAACCCAATAAACCAAAACCTTTCACATAACTTCTAAGTCGATCCAGTACGAGTCAACTCTAATCAAGCATATGATAACAGAGTATGTTCGAGAAGTCACCAAAAATTTTGAACGACACACTTACAATGTTGAAGAAAGGTATATTTGTCAAGGGGATGGTCATTATTCGATTGAAATTTCGCCATGAACTGTTCCGAACTCGTCTCCGTTACTTCTTCTTCTTCGTTAAACTCGAACACAGCCGCAACTTTCTCCGACGAATCTCCCATCTCGACACCACTAGAAACCCTAATCAGTTGGGGCGGAAGTTTCAACAAATCGAAAGCGCCGAGAGAAGGTGAGACGGAGACTAGCAGAGGCGATTTGTTTGGGGATCTTCCCCGACGAGGGTAGAAATGAGAAGTGTAGCTGGACTTTTCGAGTTTGTTGGGCTATTAATTTCTGACTTCTGGGTCCCGCTTGAACTCGGAGGCGTTTGCAAGAACCGGTATATGGAACTTCTATTTTCGTTTGGTAGCCCCGTTTTGGAAGTGTTTAACTAGTCGGAGCCCCATTTACAGGCCCAAGTACGGCCCTATGACGACGCATAACTGTAAATAATATGAGCCGAGGCACATGCATCTTGATGGCATTATTCATAAATTAAGCTTACTGTTGGGCTTTTTTCTTCCAGTCCACACTGAATTCTGATCAAAGCCTTATAATTTTCGATTAAAATGCAATTTTTTAATCAACCTTTTCATCTCTTTTCTATTGAATTCAATTATATTCTATTTAGTTTTTATTCCGACCACGGCCTATATAAGAATAGATGTGTTGAGAATCTCTTTGCCTGTTCTTTTTACATTAATTTTTTTAAAGGTACTATCAAGGTTTGAGTGTCGATGTGGGGTTAAGTGTGACAAAAAAAATCAATTTTATCAATCTTAGACGACAGGGAAAAAACCACAACCAGTGAGCGAGACAGCAGCCGCTACATGTGATAGGTAAGCTTTATCTTTTTCTTTTTTTTAGTTTCAAAGGTATTTATCATCTTGATTTTCTTTTCATTTATATATCATCTTTTTATGTCTCAGGAGGAAACAAATATAAAATCGTGAAATAAATGTTAATGATGGACCGACAAATAAGTCAACATGTGTCAATATTGTTATTGATATTTTGTCTTGACAATGAATAGGATCAGTTGATAAGAGCTCTAAAAGGGTCGACCTCTTTGTGCCTAATACGATGAATGACGAAATTGCGCATCCACTCCAAATTTAGAACCTCAAGAAACAATGTGAAAGAGGAGGTTGATTTATTGGCAGATGCTACCTTTCAATCGGTAATGGAGAAGAAGAAGAAATGGCGCAGAGAATGTCACCAATTGTGTACTCCCACGTGGCGATGGATGATCTGTTGCATCCCCTGGCAAACGGGAAGAAGGCACGCAAGCTTAATACCCTCTCCCCCTTCGTTATACTTACTCTGCAACTGATGTAGTAAGCTTCTTTTGTCAATAAAATAAAATAAATTAATGGCCTTTTGTGTAGTTCTGAATTATGTATAATGTATAATACCATTGAACAGTTAAAATCTATCATAAAACATTACTTCTTGGGAGTTAGGGCTATTTATTTTCAGAACCAGCATAACCAATTAAAGGGGGTGACTTTACATATATCACTTGAACCTAGCAAAGTTCTTTTTTTTTTTAAAGGCCGAAGGAGCTCATTCCATTGCTGAAAATGATTAGATACAACCTTTGTGTCTATCAAGTATTCTGGATCATCCCCTGGGAGTTATATCTCCTGGATGTTTTAACCAAAAGCACAAACCAAAAACTAATAAGCAATTCATACATCAACCACATTCTAACAAAAGTTAAACACCAAAAGTATTTAAGGTTTGCTAAAACTAAGCCACTATTTAAAGGGCTAAGGCTAACTACAGTGATAGAACAAAATTGGTAGTCAGACATCAAATGGGTTCATGGCATCGCAACTGTTGCCTCTCCAGTGTCAGCTACAATCGACTCCACGACTGCCATAAACATGTAGTGATTGAGAGGAATAACATCATCCACAATTGGAAGCCAGTTTCCCATGGCATCTTTGATCTTTTTGCTCATGTTACCTGCCCAATAATTGCAAAGATACTTAATGAGTAAAATTAATGTTCTAACAGTTTTTTTTAGATATTGATTAAAACACAAATCATTACGATATTCCCATAAACTCCAACTAACAACACTAAGTACAATTAGAAAGCTAATTTTATCTACTGAGAGAAAAGAAAGAGCAAAAGTAATGAAATCATTCCAAGTTTGTCAAAGATGCATCACATCTTGACTTTTTCCTAACCAAAACCAAACTTGTTAGGCTATATTGCAATGAATAAATAAATGGTCAACAGACTCAGAATTGTGGCACAGTTGGCATTTTGGATCTCCAATCCATCTTTTTTAGCCATATTATCCTTGATTAAAATTGTGTTATGAGATACCAACCACATGAAAATGCAAATTTTCTTCATTACAACAGATGTTGGTGTTTTTAGCTTCCTCCCCCAGGTGTATTTCTTTTTTGGAGTAGATTGAACCTTTACCCATGTTTAGCTAGAGGTGTATTAGGAGCAAGCTTACCTAGCAAAGTTCTGATTATCTGTAAAACTGATAATTCACTATACTAAAGGACCATTTGACTAGCATTCATATGGACTAGTTACTTAATTACAAGAGTTTGCGATTTTATTTTCAGAGGTAGTAGTTTGTCCTCCTTGTCTTTCGTTCTTTCTCTGATAAAATCTTTGATGAGATCTGATTTTGCTATAGCTGCACAAAATTGCTGGTCAGAAAAAGTGGTGCCTTTACTGGTCACGGCGTGATATAAACAGCACAGGATTCATGGATTCCTTAAAATAAAATAAAAACGATACCTTAAAAAACTATACCTTAAACAAAACTCACAGGTCAAATAGCTTATTTTTTATGGAACGGTATTTTGAAACTCACATCCCTTACCTTTGACAGCGGCTGTCAAGTTTTTCAAAAAAAAAAAGAAACATCCTTGATCCACCAAACTTGAAAGAATAAAGATACGCAAGGAAGTTATAACGGATCACATGCCAACACAATTTGCCATATGATATCTGATTGTGCATTGATGAATGCTTATCTGACATTTAATCATCTCTAGACAAACATTATTCTAATTCAGGTCAGGTTCCACCATGATAGATGTAACCCGTAATTTTTTTTTATCAAATGAAAACGTAATTTTTAATATTATTCTAATTCAGATTTGATCCCAAATTGGATCTCTTGTGACAGCTAATACCCTTCACCCTGGTATGATACAAACTATCATTGCCCGATACCTTGACCTCGAAGGTATGCTACAAGTTAAGATTCTTATTTTACGTTTTACCGAAAATAAATCTGCCGTGATCCTTTGAAATTGCAGGGACTGTGATTCCAAATCCAACCTTTCATTTTTGGAAATGCACAAATTTCAATAGAAGTTGTTTTTATGCATAAATGTCAAAACAAATAAAATATTAGATTTGGAATAACATAGTCCCTGCAATAAAAGTGGTAAAAACATGTCGTACCGTGCTGTGATTAAAATATCAAAGGTGGTCACAGCACGCGAGTTACGTCGTACCCAAACATGCTGTGTCCAAACGTGACTGGTCATGTTTAGTTACATTTAACTATTTTTTCATAATTTAGATTACTTGATTTAAAATTCACCATTTGATCAAAGATCTAACTGTCCTAATTACACGTGACTCGCGTGACCACATGCCGTGCTATGCCATGACCAAATATTTCGCGTGAAGTGTCGTGTCATGCCAATTTTCAAAAGATGTAACGGCACGCAACACACGAGTCATAACACGTAACAGTCACACATGCCGTACCGTTCCGTACTGTTCCGTATCGTAAACCGTGACGGAGCCGGATCCACCGTGCCATTTTTCCCACTCTACCTGTAATTCCAAAGGATCACAGCAGATTTTTTTCCCGTTTTACCATGTTTTCCACACTGATGTCGTACTCTTAAAAGTAAACCTAATGTTAAAGACTCGTTCAGAAATATTGCCACATTTGTGTACCATTTACTTATACCATGGTGCATTGGATTCGAAAGACATCATTTTCATGAATTATACACGATAATAGATTGCCAGTTTTATAGAAATTATCCTGTTTTCCTTGCCAGATATACACACTAAGGAGCTCCCAGGGATGTGCAGATTTTTATGACCGGAAAGGTTTGTAACTTTCTTTCAGCATTATTCACTCGCGACTTTTGTCTTGCAATCCAAATTTGTGCATTAGGACTTGACCAAGATCTCTTTTCTTACAATATAAATCAGATGTTTAAATAGTGAAGTTCAATCACAAACTATAAAAAGAGTCCTTTCACACATGATACAATTTTCTTCAACTAAACAAAACTGGTAACAGATGAATTTAGCACCTTCAAAACATGCAACCACTCCGAAAACTAAAATAAAATTAAGTTATAATAAAATTAAATTAAGTTTGGATCCAAATATTAGAGGACGAGAGAGGTAAGCACCTCGGGTGTAATTCTTTAGAGACCCAGTCGGCAGATTGGATTGTTCTTTATGAGGTTGAAATCAACCTGCAATATACAATTCAATTAGTATCATCTCGGCTCTTGCAGATGACTCTAGTAGCAAATCAAACCAAGATATAACCCTTAAATTACTCAAAAAGGAACAACAAACAATGTACCTTGGGCCCAAAGAGATCTCTGATATTACTTATCCCATACAAAATCATTGTAGGCCTGGATCAAAAGGAAGAACCATGTCAGCAAGTAATATATAAAGTAATATAGTTTCTACCATTTCCACGAGGCAGCCTACTTTATAAATTACATTTACTCAAAAAAATGCCCATGAGATCTTCATTACTGTGCACTATCACAAGTCCAATGATCCCACTGTACTTACAAATTCAAATCTTAAAACATTACAAGCCCTAAAGAGAGTAAAAAAATGAGGGATAGGTAGTCAACCCCTTGATACGGGGTTAATTGGAAGAATACCTTTCAAGAGAGAGACCCCATGCGATAACATTGACATCTTCAGGAAGGCCCATGGGAAGAAGCATCTCAGGTCTGAACATGCCTGAATTTCCGATTTCTACCCACTTCTGGAGTCCATCGTGATAACTAGAAACAAATAAAAGATTAATTAAGAATAAAGAATCAACAAAAATTATCAAGCTTTCCCAAGAACAATATAGTAGAGTTGGAACCTGAATATTTCCATGCTAGGTTCAGTATATGGATTGTAGGCAGGCTTGAAGCGCAGCTTCGACATGCCTAAATATTGATGATAATTTGTGAAAATTAAATAAATATATAAAGATATGGATGAAGTATTACTGCGCTACAAATCTACAATGTTTCAAGAGGAAAAAACATTCTTAATCTCAAGCACATGTTAAGAGCTGTGCTGCCCAGATATGGCTAACATACTTGGATATGCATCAGATATGGATTCATGCACAATACATGCACGATAAGCATCTGATATACCATCTGATGTATTACAATATTTACCAGTAAAATCAGGCAGGTTACAGTCAATGGACACACATGGATAAGAAATATAGGTTGGAAAGAATCAGATAAGAAATATGGTATACCAAGCCTTGAGAAGAAGTCTTCCAACACCCCAATCAAATCACCAAGAGTCAACCCACGGTCACAAATTAGACCTGAAATTGGAAACTAAGCAAGTAAACTACAGGAGATATTTCGGTCTAGCTTTTCGTCATACAATGCTGTATAACCAAATAACAAGATAGCACGAAGAAATACCCTCTATGTGGTGGAACTCCGCAAGATGCGTCCTATCCACTGCCTCATTTCTGAAAACACGGTCTATGGAATAGTACCTCTTGGGAGTGAAGGTATCCTGCCAAAATACTATCTGGTTAGCAATCACAATAAAAATTTAAAAGACCAATAACCCAAGATAATTTATTAGTTAGCAATGCTATACCTGTTGAGCGAGTGCGTACAGCATTCTTGTAGAAACAGCTGTAGTGTGAGTACGTAGAAGGTTTTTATCTGCTTCTTCTCTTTTCCAATCATAGCCATACCTAGATAACAAGTTCAAGTCAGAGATAAATATTTAAAAAAATGTCACTGTTAAAAACAAAAAAAGGGGGGGGGGGGGGGGGGGGGGGGGGGTGTTATTGAACCCTTTGGATCCATAGCCGCCGGATTCATGCACCAACTTCACTCTCGCGAGATAATCTTCAGGCAAATCTTTAGTGCTTCCAGGAGCTGCCACAAGAAAAGTGTAACATTTTTTTATAGGTTTCGCATGAATAATACACAAAGCTGAAATATTTATTAAAGTGCATACTCTCCAAGAAGAAGGTGTCATGCGAGTCACGGGCAGGGTGTTGTTGCGGTTGGAATAATGCATCAAAATTCCAGAAGCTACAAATAACAGATATAACCAGTCATGAGAAAAAAACATTCTTTGATTAGATATTCAAAACCTCTTCAACAATGTATTAACTAAATATTGACATGAAATTTGATGTATTAACTAAATAACTCTTCAAGAATTTGGTTAATACATTCTTCAATAATTTAGCCTTAATATTGACATGAAATTTGATGAACTGGTTAACATATTTAGTTAACATTATTAGAGCGTCATACTTGATTCATTCCTGTTATTTAAATATTAGCTTTGAAGCAGTAAAATCAGGAAGATTATTCAAAAGTACCACATGCTAAGGAAGAGCTACAAACCATCTATCTATATAAATTAAGTACCTGCTTTCAACAAAGTTATTTGTCGGCATTTCCTCAAATCTGCACCATTCAAATAAATGAAGAGTTATGAGACAAAATCCAGTTTAGCATATAAAATCCATAACTGAAGTGCTCATTTCTTACCCCATTTGCAAGAAGATATTCTGAATTTCCTCGCAGACCTGAAATAAGAAGATTCAGAGGTAGAAGGAAGTCAATAGAATTTAAGCGAGGGTTCTGTATTACAGATGGAGAATATTCACACAGAACAGTTGATGGGCTAAAACAGAAAAAGAAAGGGTTGCCTAGAAGTTCATAGTAAAAATGACCAAGAACTAGTTATTTTACATCAACAATTAATGAATGCCTAATGTTTTTGCCATCCGATATTAGTAAACAGGAGAGATTAGTAGGACAGATGATTTCAATTTAATTAGAGGTCTCGTGTTTTGTCAATATCACTTTAAAAAAATTAATATAGGGCTTCTTCTTTTCTTTTTCAAGTTAACTTTGTACTCAACAAGACAGAAATAAGATCCAAGCAACAAAAACAAGAGATGGATGAGATGAGACTAACCCTACCTCCAGTAAAGAATGCATACCGGCTTGAATTGGTGGTGCCACAGCATTGAGGTTATACTCTTTGAACTCTAGATTCTTCCAGTCACCACTGCAAAGCGAACAAAATTTATCAAAGAAATCATTAAAAAGCAAGGGGGCGCTTTTTCATTAAATAATACAAAATGTTTTTGAATGACGCAGCCATAAGTTTGTAGCAAAGCATACTATCAGTAACACAACATTGTAAGATAAAACTTGAGATCTAGTGCATCGATGAAATAAAGAAGTACACCTCAAACAGTTTTTCAAATTTATAATGCTGCAACTTGCAAAAATACCTCACGATATGTTCTCTAGTCAAATCAGTTGCAGCCTTTTTCCTCTTTGATACATATTTAGGACCTTTCTTTAGTGAATAGCCTTTCCAAGTTCTGTGTTAGAAAAAAAGAAATACAACTGTAAATTACAAAATGATAAATTGCTTGTGTTAAAAAAACAAAAATAATATGTCAAATTTGGTCAATAAACTTACTGTTTAACAATGAGCTTTCTTCTCTTGAGATCGTTAATAGCTTGATCCCCAGCTACCTATAAAAATGGTGAAAATTGTCATACAGCTCTTACATTATCAAACAATGACAGAATATTATATTATGTCTCAAGTCAGCAAGTACCTCTCCACTGTTAATTCGCCCAAGCAGGTTCTGTAACTCATCTTGTACACTCTCAACCTAAACAAATAAAAAAAAAAATATAGATGAATACGTGATGAGTAGAACGCCGAAGGAAGACCAATTGAATTTTTATGAGGGATAGGAGAAAATTCTACCTTTCTCTTGACAAGATCCTTCTCAAAAGCAATCCACTTATTTTTGGCTGCCGCCTTGCTCCCAATGTCAAAAACTTCAGAACCCAATTTCTCCTAAACTAAAAAAGAGAAGAAAATCAGCCAGCAATTATGTGCTTTCACAAAGTTTATGAAGCAATAACAAGGGATTACCACCTTTAGATTATTCCTAGAGATGCCCTCAGGTGGTATGGCTGCAAAGAATAGCGCCTCTGGAGATCCATTTTTCATGTAAGTTTTGCCTTCTTCAGTAAGTACCCAGCTTTCACGTGTAATTTCCTAGGCCCAATTACATAGCACCAAAAATAAGAACGCAGCTTATAATTCTGTTTCTCAGCTTATAATTCTGTTTCTCGCCAACTCAAAAACCCTACCCTCACTAAAAAATAGAGATGTCAATGTCTTGAATCAGGTTATGCAGTCAGGTGGAAAGGATACCTGCATTCCTTTTAAAGTCCACCATAACTAATGAATAATATTAACTCTCTATTGAGTTAGTAGACTGTCAGATATGATATGGAACTCTATAAAAGTTAGTAAAACATGTTTATTTTGAAAATATAAACTTATACAAATGTTTGAGCATTATTACACATATAAACATTTCTAGTAACCAATTCCAGGTCGAGGCAGGTACAATTATGGCCCTGCCAATGCATGTCAGGAAAGGAATCGGTTAATTGCAATTTACCTGTGCATCGACAATTTCGAATCCCTTGAGGCTCTTGATTACGTTCTCGAGCTCGGTGTGGCCGACGCCAATGGAGGTGGCGAACTCGTGCGAGTCGGAGATCTCCTTCGTTTGTAGAAATCCTAGAACGGCTTCTTCGGCCATGGTCGAAAGTATCGGGCCAGGTCAAAAGTGAAGTCGGAGAGCGCGCGGCGGATTTGAGGGGATGAAAATCGGCTAGGGCTTTTATTTTGAAAATATAAAATTAACTGATCGGAACGAGTAATTTATCTTTGCCTTGAAAATTCTCGTGCACCCCTCCTTATCTTCGCTTCAGAAGTGATCAGAACTGATTGGAGGCTTTGAGAACGCGCACTCAGGTTTTTCCAAATCAACTCATGTCGACTTTGCCTTAAAAATTCATGGCCGAGCCCTCCAATGACCTTGAATGCCTCCACCGCACCGCAACCGAGCTCCGCCTCTTCACCAAACACAACTTTGAGAACCGGATCCGGATCGCCCGTAACGGCGTTCGTTAATCTCCCTTCTCTCCTAGTTATCGCGCTGAGAGAAAGGATAGAGAGAGAGAGAGGAGAAAGGAGAGACGAAGGACGAAGAGCAGGAGACGGGGTGCTCGCTAGAACCAGTATCCTCTGTAATACTCGAGAAAATACGGGGAGCTCTCAGCCGGTGCCTATTCGGGTGATTGGAGGGGGCAGTATTATTTGTGCTTTGAGATTCGTGTAAATTTAAATCTGACGGCTGAGAGCTCCCCGTATTTTCTCGAGTATTACAGAGGATCTGAATTCGTGCTCGCTATTGGTGAAGTAGGCGGAGGTGGCAAGAGGTAGATGAGAGGAGCAAGAGACGGAGGGTAACAAAAATAAGAAAGAGACTGTCTATTTCAGAATGACTATTTTACCCTTCCGTTATAAACTTCTGTCAAACTTAACTGTATATGCGGTGATTTATTTAAAAATGTGGACCGTCCGACCGTCCGATCTAAAAAATGAACAGTTAACCTAAAAGCAAATTATCTATTCAAGCATTTGCCATTATATATTATATACAGTAAAATGACAATGGGTGTTACTGCAGCGAGAAACAATAGCACCCCCATTCTTAAACGTATGACTAAAAATGAAGTGCTCTCGTTTTTCCATCTGACGTCGCTCTCGTCATCAAACAGAAATTCATTTCCCGATCGAATCTAGAGGTTTATCTGGCGCTTCAAATTCCTCCCTAGAGTAGCATCGAAAGTTCTCCGAGATTTTTATTAATATCCAAAGTTAATTACACAGTAAAAGGACAATGGGTGTTTCTGTAGGGAGAAACAGTAGCACCCCCATTCTTAAACGTCTGATGATAAATGAAGCGCTCTCATTTTTCCATCTGACGTTCGCTCTCTTCATCAGATAGAAATTCATTTCCCGATCGAATTTAGAGGTTCGTCTGGCGCTTCAAATTCCTCTCTATAGTAGCATTGAAAGTTCCCCGAGATTTTTATTAATATCCAAAGTTAATTACAAAATAATAAAAATGCCCAGAGCCACTGGTTTTTATTAAAAATGCCCAAACCGGCCATTAAATGGCCGATCCTTGATTTAATTAAGAGCCGGCCATTTAGTGGCTGGTCCTCGAAGTTTTTTAAATATTTGTTAGATTACTTTTTTGATATATAATTATCATATTTATACTAAAATACGCTAAATTACTTGAAATTATGTTAATTTATGCTAAATTACACTAAATTACAATAATTATTGTAGAATTATGCTAGAATACGGTAAATTACGCTAAATTACGTATGAATAGGGACGATATCTTCACTGAGAAGGCAAAAAATGATGACGAAACTTCAAATGGCCATAAAACGGCGCTCAAGTGTCCGATTTCAGCAAATGACCACTTTTCGAAAAACTTGTGAAAATACTTTGCCCAGTTTACTTGTGCATCGATAATTTTGAATCCCTTGAGGCTCTTGATTACGTTCTCGAGCTCGGTGTGGCCGACGCCAATGGAGGTGGCGAACTCGTGCGAGTCGGAGATCTCCTTCGTTTCTAGAAATCCTAGAACGGCTTCTTCGGCCATGGTGGAAAGTATCGGGCCGGGTCGAAAGTGAAGTCGGAGAGCACGCGGCAGATTTGAGGGGATAAAAGTCGGCTAGGGCTTTGCGGACTAGGCTCTGATCGGAAAGTTGTATGTGCTGAAATTATAATGTGAGTGGCAAAATCTGTAAATTAAGATATTAATTTGGGAGTAGATTAGTAGAACCGACATTTTTATTATATATTATATATTATATACTGTAAAAGGACAATGGGTGTTACTGTAGTGAGAAACAGTAGCACCCCCATTCTTAAACGTCTGATGATAAATGAAGCGCTCTCGTTTTTCCATCTGATGTTCGCTCTCGTCATCAGACAAAAATTCATTTCTTTATCGAATCTAGAAGTTCATCTGGCGCTTCAAATTCCTCCCTAGAGTAGCACCGAAAGCTCCCTGAGATTTTTATTAATATCCAAAGTTAATTACACAGTAAAAGAACAATGGATGTTACTGTAGTGAGAAACAGTAGCACCCCCATTCTTAAACATCTGATGATAAATGAAGCGCTCTCGTTTTTTCATCTTCACTGTACTAAAGGACCATTTGACTAGCATTCATATGGACCAGTTAATTAAAAGAGTTTGCGATTTTATTTTCAGAGGTAGTAGTTTGTTCTCCTTGTCTTTCGTTCTTTCTCTGATAAAATCTGATTTTGCTATAGCTGCACAAAATTGCTGGGTCAGAAAAGGTGGTGCCTTTAGCTGGTGAAATCATGTAATTCTATTTTATAATATTAAATTTTACACTGAAATGAACTCTCTCTCTCTCTCTCATGATTTTCTAAAAATAGCAATTAAGTTAGGACTGATAAATTTCACTTATCCTTGATCTGCAATTGAGTGCAGGAATGCTGGTTAATCTAAGCATTCCCTGGTTATTCTGGACCATTCTGGTGCGTGTGAAGACCAGAGTAACCCTACTCTTCAGAAAACCATAGACTATGCATGTGGAGCTGGTACCAATTGCATACCGATTATACAAAACGGGGTCTGTTATAACCCCAATAATATTGTTTCGCACTGTTCTTATGCCTCCACCGACCCAGGTAAGTTTCCTTTTCTTATTTCATTGGAAAATATGCATTTCGAATTTGCATAGCAATCCCTCTGAAATTAAGTATCCTTCTTAAGTTGGGTCTTACTTCAGTGCTGGTACCCTTTTTCACTTTATAATTTAACAACGAAACAATGACATATTAATATCATCCAATATCTTAAGGTCATTCAATGTAGTTTTCTCTCTCTTAAGGTCATGCAATATAATTTTCTATCAAAGTTTGATGGTAAACCTGTCGCTTGGATGTTTCTAATAGATTTGGGAACCTTTTGCAAGGAAATATGGAGGAGTTGTGTATTTCTACACAAAAAAAATTGTTTACATTTTTTCTAGGCAGATATTACTGTTAAATAACGACTTTTGAGAGCTTTCCATCACTGCAGTATAACTAAATTAATTACTAAATATTTTTTTCTACCGTCTGTTATTTCAAGTTATACCAGCTGCTCCTATCCATCAACCGACACGTATGTAACTTCCACTGCGTCGAACTCTTTTTATGTTCATGTTTCAACAATAGAACTAAACAGCCAATAAAATGAAGCACATATTGGCAAATAGAAACTCAATCCAGCTATAATTTGGAGCGAAGTTGCGTCAAATTCAAATGATAATATGAATGCTGATCACTCTAGTAGAACTGATTCAAAAACTTACCATGATAGAGAAAAAAGAACTAATTCCTGTTTGTGAGCTTTTGTTTCATCAGATTAACAAAGCAAGCAAGATTCTTTATATGAAGTTATGGAATAATGTGGATATTCTATTGCAAAAATCAAATTTGCATATATAACCTTCAAAGAGTTAACACTTTAAAGTAGGTACTTCACAGCGAAACACAATGATAGAGGGTAGATAATCATGCACAAAAAAGTTTCGGAGTGAGCTGTGTATATTATCTTTGAGTAGACATTTTAAATTTAAGGCTTGAGTGCATTATCTTTCTGAGTTAGCTGTGTTTTTTTTTTTTTAATTAGACAAAAAGTTTCTTGAGTGGAAATATGCCCATAAAAAAGAAGAGATAAATTATGCACAAATGAGAGCCTCTTTTATAGATGGAACATTCCAAATCTTATTATTATTATTATCATCATTATTTTTTACTGATGGTTATATGTGCTACTCCATTGCAGTGCTGCTGGAACTTCTACTACCCCTTCATCGACAACACCAACCACATGCACTACTACTAATCATCATCATTAAACAGAAAATGTAATCTATATCATACTTAGTTTAAATCATACTTGCTTTTTTTTTAGCCTCAACACTGCAATTTTTGTGTTTACCTAAATAACTTCTGTAGTATACTTGATTGCACTCAAAGAGGTTCATTTTGCAATGTAACTGCATAAGCTTTCGAGCCTAACAATTATTTAGATCTTCAGTTGAAGTATAAGCTATATATTTAGAAACCACCATACACTTGTCATATACACAAGTTTTTTACATGATATAAAATTTGACAAATGCATTGCGATGGAACATATGGTTTTATATAATTTCTAAATACATTACTGCACTAATTTCTAAAAAAATTATGCACCAACATACACAAAGGAAACGGTACTTGCCGCAACGAAGCATCTAGTTAATTATATTAGAATGTATAACTAAGCTTTAAAGATACTTTTGTAGTGAGCACGTAATGATGTAGAAAGGATCGTATATTAGGCCAAGATTAAGAAAAGGTGGTTTAAATTTACGCTGATTATAGTTGGAGTTCGTGCTGGATAGAATGTATCCAACCTGTCACCAATTAAGAACATTTTTATTTTCTTTGGGCCACCTTTTCCTTTAATGAACCCAAGGAACACTTATAAGTTATAGCTCAAAAGAAATTTATATATCTAAGATATAGTGGGTCTTAGTGTAAATTTTAATATAGAGAGTTGCTAACGATCGTCCTCTACAAGATTCATCCTATTCTTTTATTTTAAAGTTCGTACATATTTCACTTTTAAAATATATAGAATTAATTCATGCATTTTCGATTGAAAAAAAAAAAAAAAACTGAATCAGCGACATCACTATTCTTTAATGTAGTATCATATTATTTTATAAATAGTCAAATTTTAATGTCCTATAAATAAATGAATTTCAAGAAGTTATTGTCCGTTAATTTTGGAAGTTCGTTTTTTGTGTGTAAATTCTCGTCATTAAAAGTGTATATCAAATAAGAAAAAATAGACAGGTTTACAACTTAATTAGAAGTTTCTTATGAATAATTTAAAATTAGAACTGTTGGACTCATCCTTCTTTTATGAAAAGAGGGCGAAAATATTTTTATAGCTACATAAATTTCTCCGCATCATATTTTGGATGTTTCTCCATTTTTTTATTATCAAACATTGCCTTGTTAATATGCAAGAGTCCAACACTTAAGGAATCTTGATTGCGGTTGGTTGATCGTTCACACAAAACATTATAAAAAAATTGTCCAACGAATTGTAAGATTGACTATGATACGTTCTATCTCCGGAAAAATTAAGATGCAGTGTGTCTCAGTACGTTCTAACAAACGTGATTAGTCTGTGCGTGTTAGGTGTGTATTTATTACGTATCCGAGTTCAAACTTGTTGTAGATCTCCTCAGTATGTAACTCTATCTCTATGTATTGCGTATTCCAGAATTGTGCTCCCAAGCTCATTAAATTTCAGAGTATTTATAGGCCTATAAGTTGGTTTGGGTCTCGTACGGATTCTCGACTGGACTTATTCGCAGCCGGCAAGTCGGTTCGAGTCTCGTACAGAGAACTCGAACGGACTTATCTCGCGGACTAGTGGTTTAAGGGGAGTCGCGTACACACCACTCGGACAGACTTTCTTCTTAAACTTGCTACCTTAATTTAGTACTTAGCTCATAGTGATTTTATGGGGCTTTCAGTACATGGCCTTATCAGACTGATTTGTTATTCTCCTCAAATGAACTGATCTGTCATGTGCCGCCTCTTATGGGATCCAGCTTAACAGTACCTCCGGTCTCCAGAATCAAAATCATTCTCTCCAGTTTTTTCTGACGGATGTCTCCATTTTTGCATGTTGGGTCGCATGCCAGGGGTAAATTGAGAAATAGAAAAATGACTGTTGTAGTTAATAAGATCACGGAAATACATAATGGTCAATGCGTAATCGCATCAACTCAATAATGAAGTCAAGATTAGTGTTTTATGATTTTGTAAGCAGATATAATATATATTTTTTCTTTTCTAGATTGATGGATTTGTAATCTCTTAGATCAAAATTTGAGATATATGGTGTAAGCATGAACTGGGAGGTCTACAATGAGAGTCCAAAGTAAGAAGAGATTGCTAATTAATTACATATGGTACTTATAAAATGAGCAATTCAATTGTTGAAGCAGTATGTCAGAGTGTGGCAACGTGGTAAAAGGATTTCTCCAGTGCTATTAACAATGGAGGGCAGTACATGTTAATAGTTGGCTGTTTGGTTCCTTTGGGCATTTTTTCCAAAGGTTAGTTGGCTAAAGGGGTGGTATATTGTACTGATAGAATAAAGAGGTGAAGATACTATTAATATTTTTATTGATATCCAGCTCATAGATCCCAAAATTACGTTGTAATACATGGGCACAATTTTTTTTTCCAAAGCCAGCTGGTTGCCCAAAAAGATGCTATGGTCTTTCTTTTCTCCTGAAAAATATTTCTTTGATTAAGAATGATGTATAATATTTGTTATATAATAGTTTTGTTTGTAGATTAATATTTTTTTATATTGGTTTTAAGTGGAATTAGATACCAGAGTTCCTATCCCCAAATTTTCACAATACTTAGTTACAGAAAAATAAGTATATAAAAACTAGTTAACTATAGACCCATGCCAAAATAATTCCTCATCGGCACCATGACATACAGAAAGCTAAAATAAAATGGAAATTTTACAAATTATAATGTTGAAAAATAAAATACTCTGCTTAAAATTGATGATCAAGAATAATTGTCAGCAATAATACAAAAATTAACATAATTTTCTCTGCTCTTTCTCTTGCAGACCTCACAATATTACAGAATTACATGAGGTATTGCAGGAAATCTTTTGCACACAATACTGTGCTCTGATCTTAACAATCCATGTTAGTTTCAATTTTTGAACTCCATCTTTTTTTCTTCTTTTTTTCAGAATGGTTGTGTTTGGTTCTTTATGTACAGAGGCTTCTTGCACCTGCTTTCATGAAATTGCTTCTAAAGTTCAATCTTCATATCTGATGATGATGGTCCAGAACCTGAAAGCAACAACAGTGCAATTTATCAATTGGCATCTCTTTTTATTTACAAAAAGCAATTTTTCTTTTAACTTTAAAGTACTATGGACTTCATATTTCCTATTTGGTCTCTACACTACCTCTCTTTTGCGTTTTGCCTGGCACACATATCAAGTAAATTTATAATTAATGATACCAAAGGTAAATGCATAAAATGGGAATTGCTATGTCACACTGTTACTAACTTCTAAGCTTGTCCATTTTCATGCAAAAAGTCAGTCATCATCAGAGAAATATTTCTAGGCAAAATTTGAAGCAGGGCGAGATTTCAAAAATTTATCTACTTCAAGCATGCTGGGTGCAAAACAAAATACAAAAGTTTCAAGGGTACACGAGAAAAGGTCTCAAATTTTGTACCTTGGAAGCTTTGAGAGGATAAAGCACCCTCTTGGTTCTGAACAAAACCCATCTGAACTACACTCTGAAGATCATCCTCCCAAAAACCCCCAATCTGTATAGAAATAAAATAATTTGTTAAAGCATTATAGATCTCTTAAATATTGACTAAGTACAGACCAAGTTAGTTTATTAGCCTGCATGTACTGGTATCGGATGAAAGTAACCTTGCATTATAGGTTAAATTTGGCACACAAAAAGTTGTTTCAAGAATTTCAAGAGTATCTATTTTCTATAAACATTCTCTTGTGAGGAAAATAGTTTTTTCTTAATGTAAACTTTGAATGATCATAACTTTACTTTATTGTGGCTGCAAAAAATCTTGCAGATGTTATAAAGAACATAACTACTAATATACTATTAAGCACTTGTATAACTTTGCGAAATATGAACTCATGAACCGTAAATAAGAATATTTGAGGAAAATCAAAAGGTATTTGGCAAAACAAGCACAAGAAAACAAGATAGTCTTAATAAAGGAAAGTCTCAAGTTAAAAAAAAAACCTTAAAATAATAAATTTGGTGTAAAGCCAACTTAGTTATTGTTACTGGCACAACCAACCAAACGAAATTGCTATTACCTGAGCACTGGTATTCCCAAATCCATCAAAAGGCAGATTACTAGCCGGTTGCATACCCATATTAGAGATGCTATTGGCTGTTAGTAAACTGTTAAGTGGGCCTGCTTGAGGCTGATTCGGGTATGGAAAAGCTGAAGGGTAGACTGCCTGTTGCATCGACCTGTCGCAAGCTTGATGCATCTGAGAAAACACACAAAACCCAAATTATAAGGAAAATAAACAAAACACAATGACTTACAAAATTAAAATGAATTGAGATTTTAAGATGAGTTCCAGTGAAGGTGAAAATTCCATATTTGTCTCTCTAAAAGATCATATAATCATCAATGCAGCAAACGGCATTTCTTTGAAGGTTGTGCTCCTCGTTAAGGATGTTCTTAAAGTATTTAAATTTTTCAAGAGAAATTAATTGTGAAATTTTTGGGATCTTCAATACAAGTAGGACTGGGATAGAAAATGTGAATTATAGGCTTAATCGAAGAGATATAGAGCAAGATGCTTACATCTTTTCGAAGAAGGTTATCCATGTTACAATCCTCTGGTGCATCAACTGTTGCAAGCTTCATCGACAAGAACTTAAAAAAATAAAAAATAATGTCAGAGTTTTGGATAAGGAGAACATTTTCAATTCCATACTTGTAATTCTGTAAAAAAATTCAAGTACCTCCACTTGGCGCTGCAACGATTGTACATAGTTGATTATCTCATCAAGCATGACAGCTTTTCCTGTCACCTACCATTCAATTTATCAAAAGAAGGGAAAATGTGAGGGCAAATTACAATTCAGAGCCACTTTTTTTATATCCAAGGCCACCACTTTCCCTCATTTTACAAACTTATGTCATCCCTTCTTTTCTTTTTATTCGAGCTATTTCCTGTAATATCAAACAGGGAGGGCTTTTCTAGAACTAACACATATAATAGAACAAAGATGGCTTACTTTATTACAGCCAGTACAAGGTCCTGCAACAGCTTCATCCTTTCACTAATTTTTTCTCTTCTCACCTAATAACAGCATACCAACCATAATAAATTAATCGAAAAAAGAGAAAAATTACAGACTAACAACCTAAACATAGATTCAATTGGGAAAGTTTAAAACCTCAATTTAATCAAAAACAATGTGGAAAAGAAAACCCATCAGAAATAAAGAAAGTATAATTATTCACAATTGACATGCTAGGAGCAAGGATAATGCATACCAGTATATCTTGAAACTTATAAAGTGCATATCAAAAGAAATAAACAACAATACAACAAAATTAAAATTGAGTATTTTAAAAGAAGAAAAATACCCTTTCAGCAAGGCTGTGACTATCAGTGGCTTGACCCTCTCCTGGCGCGCACATGGATATAGTCTTTAGGGGCTCAGCCAGTTTTGAATCAGTGTTATTACTATCATTTCATTTTTATTTTCTCTATCGTCATTATTATTTTCTGAGCTGTTACTATTCTTCTCTTCTACACCTCCCTTTTTTCCCCCTACTTTACCAGTCAGGTTTGCACCGTTTTGCACTTGGGTCCTCCTCTGACATCTAAATTTTTGGGGAGAAGAACAGACTAATTCTATTAGATTTCATATGTATACATAATAGAAGTCATGACAGAGGTACATAATAAA
Organism: Carex kokanica; assembly: GCA_025461125.1. Taxonomy (NCBI): domain Eukaryota; kingdom Viridiplantae; phylum Streptophyta; class Magnoliopsida; order Poales; family Cyperaceae; genus Carex; species Carex kokanica. Next base: position 3,024 of record JAJGRX010000105.1, on the reverse strand, counting down.
ACCGATTACGTATCCATTACAGAATGGAACATTTCTGAATCTAGATTATAAAATCAGAAATTCCAATGGCAGACCCCAGTTAAACAGATGAGTCAATTTTACTTTTCAAGATTTCACTATACTGGAAGAAAGGCAATTAAAAAGTTGGAGTCTTGGAGAAGAGTAAAAGGCTTCTCCATGAAACCAACTTTAATTAGGATTTTTTCTTTTTTGAAATGCATTTAGTTAGAAACTTTGGTACTTCCCCTTCAAAAGTAGTTATAACTTATATGTACGAATACTACCTTGAAAATAAAACAGAGACATCTTGAAATAATTCTTCGATTCTTATTTGACTTATATGATATTATTTTTCAACCAATTTTATCCGAAGCAAAAAAAAGAGCGCGCATTAAACCAAAACAGAGAGGAAGAGCAGAAACGCTTGACATGTGGCATTTAAAAAGAAACATACCGGACCCAATGGCCGGGCCAAAGAACTTGTTCGACGTTTTGCCTGAGATAATTGAAATTGAAAAGTACCTTAGAATTAGCGGTGCCAGAGGAGGCTAGAGAAGCCTCCTTCCCTTTCCCTTTAACCCCAGCCTTTCTCTTCCTCCCATTATTAGCACCACCACCACTCTCTTGCACTGTCAATTCGCCTTCTAAGTGGACCCCACCAGTGATCCCTGCATCCATGAGAGACTGGCTGCTTGACACGCGCGAGAGCTGTCCAGACACAGCCATGTGGGGCCCACTTCCAAAGCAGGACATCCTCGCGGCGCGCTCCGTAAAGCCCTGATCAGGCGGGAAGGGCATTGAGTTCGGGTTCATGCTCGGTACGGAATGAAGCGAGCTCTTGGGAGGAGAGCTCAGAGGAGTGCTGTAGCAAGAGGTGTTTGTGCTGTGGTCCCCACCAGCAGCCAAGCTCTTGTTGTTGTTGCAAATGGTGCCAAGGCGACCAATGAGTTCACGGATTACGAGGCTGTTGGTGGGGCCGGGAGGCGGAGGAGCTGTGGAGGGAGAGGAGACGATGGAGCTGAAAGCAGAATCGAAGTGGTCCAGTACAGGTTGGTGATCGTAGTTGAGAGAGAGGTAGGAGATAGAGTTGAGGTCCGTGTCCATTTGGGAAAAAAGGTCTCTTTCCATTGGGAGGAGCGGTGGTTGGAAGGATAAATTATGGATAGAATTAAGAGAGAGAGAGAGAGAGAGAGAGAGAGAGAGAGAGAGAAGTAGAGAATGGTGGTATAATGGTATATGAATGAATGAATTAGAGAGGTTCGTTCCTCGAAGAAAAAGTGGAATGTGAGAGGAAAGACGGGGAAGAAGTGGAGTTGTTGACCTTTTGGGTTTATATATAAAGAAAAAATTTGAAGGAGCGAGGGAGAAGAGAGGTGACGGGCCGTGAACGGAAAATAAAATTACAGGAGGCAGACTCCCCTTTGCAGCGGGAGCGGGGAAATAAAGGGCCTTTCTTTTTTTTAGATTTTTCTCTCATTTTTTTTGGGATTATATCATGAGTGGACATGTGGAATTCATATCACCCAAGCCGAAGGTAACAGACCAACAGTTAATGTTTCCTCAAAAAAAAAAAGTTAACAGCATATCTCTGTTTATCTCCGGAATGTCTGATTAGAATTCACACAAATGTTAAGGGATCTTGGCCATTGTATCTTAAACCGGATTGGTCCAGATTATAATCGGACAATCCGAATCTAAACAGAAATATTATGTTATCTTAGAGACTCACACTTATAAACATAAGTGTGAGATTATGGTATAATGCATATTACACAATTGTTCACACTTGAACTCATATTTTTATTTTTAAAATTAAAACAACATATTACACAATTATTTACACTTGAACTCATATTTCTATTTTTAAAATTTAAATAGTCGATCTTTACAATTTAACCTGGTTTTCAGGTAAAAATGTACTTGTAGATCAAATTTTACATGTTTTAGAAATATTTTTACTATTTTTATGTCGGTAATTTAACGTAATTTAAGTAAAAATATCGTCTCTCTTAGCATAATTTAGCATAATTTAACATAATTTCAAATAATTTAGCGTATTTTAGTATAATTATACATCAAAAGAAAATCTAAAAATATTTCAAAAAAAAACTCTCCTGACACATTTTTGGCCGGTTCTAATCTTTAATCCTACCGGACATTTTTTGACCGGTTTGGATATTTAAAAAAAAAAAAGAAAGTTAAGTTGGTTATAATTAATATTTTATAATTAATGTTGGATATTAATAAAAATATCGGCAAACACTGGATCGAGCATTTGATAATGTATGCTCGATTTTTGAGTTTTGACCAAAGCGATTAAGAACTACACATATTTCCGTAATAATTTATTAACTACAATTTACAAGACAAGGAAACTTGATATTGTTTTTTTAGGTTAATTAGATGGAATTCATATCACCTGAGGTGACAGAAATAATTAATATTGAGTTTAGATCCGGATTATGCCGTGTTACATGTAACAAGTAGGTTTTCGTTTTCACTTTCACCTCTTATTCCTTTCAACATGGAATAGAAAATTTCACTAATCAAACACTTCAACAGAATGCAATTAAAATACTAAAATAAAATCCATGCAAAGATATTGTACGGGGGTTTCCTGCTATTAATTTTTGGTGTCTTCTGCAAATGGTTGTATTAAATAGAACTTTTTGAAATTATTCTTCATTTGATTAACAGTCAAACTTAAACTATTGCAGATAATTTGCATTATAAAAAAACAAAAACAAAGACAAGTGGGCACTTACAGTGCAAAAGGTCGAGGTAAATGCTGTTGAAAAAGATGAAAAGCAAAGTCTCAGCATCTAATTAATAATTCAAATTGTTTTATTCAGTGTGTGGAAGATTGAGGTGTATTGTCACCGAACAATGTATTATTAAGTCTCTTTTGCCGATTTAATGGCGACTAATCAATTGTTAGTGCGGCTGGATTGTTGTTGACAGTCACATGCAAGTTGAGAGGCAAACAAAAGTTCATTGGTAGATGTGGCCACACCCCCTCTATCT